>APFE030508078.1:36197-65841 GCA_000404065.3 Pinus taeda | reverse complement strand
AAAAATCAAGTTGGTAGTCTCGGTTTTGAGATCCAGTAGGAAATCTCTGTGTATATGTGTTTTATGTGTTATGCTCTCGCATTTTTATTTTTCCTGTGATTTAGAATTCGTATGCAGGTAATTTCTGTACTGGGTTAAAACCTACAAGAAAGGACACGGAAAGTGGTGTGAGTTCCATAAGAGCTCCACTCACAACACAAGAGAGTGTTGGGCCAAGCAGTCATTGGTGGTTGAGCCAAAGGTTTCAGAATCAGATGCATGTTTTGACTCTGAGTTAGAACCCGAAAAGGGGAATGAAAAAGGGAAGCAGATTATCGATGTGGAGCCCAATGCCACCGTTGGCACCACGAAGATACAAAAGGAGGAACCCGAAGATCCAGAGGAGGAGGAGTGTCTCTTCCACTCCTAGATGTGGGTAAAAGGCTTCCCCCTATAGTTCATTGTCAACTGCGGGAGCCAAAAGAACCTCATTTTAGTAGAGGTCGTGAAGTGGCTAGGCTTTCTGACCACGACACATCCACGAACGTACACCATCGGGTGGCTTCACCAAGGACGGGATCTTCACGTGAGCTAACAGTGTTTCCTTCCATACAACATCAAGCCCTTCATAGATGAGGTGTTGTGTGACATTGCTCTCTTTGAAGTTTGTGATGTATTATTAGGACAACCATACTTGTGGAAGCGACATGCCATGTATGAATCAAGGCCTCGTGCTGTTATTATTACTTTGGGAAATAAGTTGTACAAGATACCGAAGGTAGCACCACCTACCGCCATCTCTTTGGTTATTGCAAAACAATGCAGTAAGCTCATTTCCAAAACTGGGAAATTTGTTTTCCTGATGATACGCCCTCAAGTAAAGAAGAAGACAATGGCCATGACCTCCAGACAGGGCCCCTCCACACGACAACTACAGGTGGACAAGGTCATGGAGGAGTATGAGGACATCTTCACCTCCCTCGCAATGGTTCCTCTGCACTGCCAGGTCAAGCACTCCATCGATTTGACCCCAGGTGCGCCGCTGCCCAATGGACCATTCTATTAGCGCTTTGTTCTGGAGAATGATGAAATCAAGAGGTAGATTTAGGAGGTGCTACAGAAAGGTCACATCTGTCTGAGTTCATCTCCCTATGGGAGCCTGATTGTGTTGATACAGAAGAAGGATGGGACTTGGAGACTCTGTATTGACTATCGGGTGTTGAACAAGATCACTATCCGTAATAGGTACCCGATCCCGTGGATTGATGACCTCTTGGATCAACTGAAGGGGGAAAAATATTTCAGCAATATTGATCTGAAGTCAAGATATCACCAGGTACCAATCAAACCCTCCGATGTGTGGAAGGCTGCCTTCAAATCCGAGGAGGGCCTTGTTGAATGGTTGGTTATGCCTTTCAGATTGATGAATGCTCCTGCAACCTTCATGAGGCTAATGGATGAAATATTGCTACCATTCACCAACTCATTTGTAGTGCTATACTTGGATGAAATCTTTATCTTCAACTAGAGTTGGGAAGAGCACCTCCACCACATCCGACAAGTTCTCCAAACACTGCGGCAACACAAGTTATGTGCCAATTTGGAGAAATGCATTTTTGGCATGACCCATGTTCAGTATCTGGGATAGATTATTGATGAACGGGGGTTCATGTGGATCCAGCCAGGATCCAAGTCATTTAGGATTGGCCATCTCCAACCACTCTGACAGAGCTCCACAACTTTCTAGGTCTTGCCAACTTCTACCGCAGGTTCATTTTGGGATTTTCTCATATCACTTGGCCCTTGAGTCAAGTCACCAAGGGAGGAGCAAAATAAAAATTCTTTTGGTCTGAATCTTAACAAAAGGCATTCACAGAGCTGAAATATTGCCTCTGCATGACACCAGTGCTCACATTACCAGACTTGCAACAACCATTTATGGTCAAGACAGATGCCTCTGACTATGCTATTCGGGTAGTCCTTACTCAACACGAGCATCCAGTGGCATATCATAGTGAGATACTTTCAGACACAGTCCAGAAGTATCCCACTTATAACAAAGAGATGTATTCCATTGTGCAGGCCTGTTGATAATGGAAGCATTACATTTTAGGGAAGGAAACGGTCATCCAAACAGACCACCGACCCCTGTAGTTCATACAGACCTAAGGGAAATTGCAGAATGATTGCCATCAAAAGTGGTCCACATACTTGCAACAGTTCCATTTGAATATCAAGTATAAGAAGGGCATCACCAATAATGTTGTAGATTTCCTCAGTCGACCACCGATCATGGCGTTAACCACTATGCTCAACTCTTGTGGGCACGAGACTTCTGATTGGCCACTTCTCTACAAAAGTGACCTAGAATTCGGCCACACATACCAAACACTCTTGGAGGGTCAGCGTGTTCCAGATTTTCACCTCCAGGATGCCCTATTATGCCACCTAGGTCACCTTTGTGTTCCTTCAAGCGAGCATGCCAAGATGATTTGTGAAGCACACAACAGTCAGGCTGCTAGGCATTTCGAGGTCGAGAAAATGGTGGCAGTGTGATAGAAGTATTTCTATTGGCCAAATCTTCGACAGGATGTCAGGAAGTACATCAAATCATCCACTGCTTGTGCCATTTCCAAACCGACCATCAAGAAGCAAGGCCTCTATACCTTGTTGTAGTCGACCTTGGGAATCCATCTCCATGGATTACATGTCAGGGCTTCCTTCCACTAAGCATGGAAATGAATGTGTTTTTGTGGTCGTCGACAGGTTCTCGAAGATGGCCATTATGGCAGCTTGCAAGAAGAATATCACAACATAAGACACTGCTAAACTCTTCTTTGAATGAGTGTGGGTACACTTTGGGATCCCACAGTCTATCATCTCAGATTGGGACAACAGGTTCCTCAGTACATTTTGTCCAGTCTCTGGTCGATACTGGACTCCAAACTCACTAAATCCACATCCTTCCATCCTCAAACTGATGGCCAGATAGAGGTTGTCAACAGGGTGATCATACACATTCTGCGCATGTACAACTCAAAGCATCCACGCACATGGGATGAGAGTCTCCCCTATGTTCAACACAACTACAACTTGGCTCTTCACAGCTTGACTGGACACAACCCTTTTCAGATGGGCTTGGGATTCCAACCACTATGTCTAATTGATGTGGCCATGCCATTTGCAGCTACTCACGCAGATTCGGCTCATGCCAAGTCTGAAACAGATAAGGCAACCAACTTCATTGAGCACATCCAACATATTCACCAGCAGGTACATGACATTATGGAGAAATCAAATGCCAAGTACAAGTAGTGACATGATCAACATCAGGTGCCACACAACTTTCAGGTGGGAGTCTAGTTGCATTTTCAAAAGAAACGCCTTACCAGAGCCTATCGGAAACTGAGACCACTCTGATATGGTCCTTACACCATTACCAAGGTTGTGGGAGATAATTCATTTGAGCTTAGCATTCCTCCATTCCTTGGCCTGCACCTAGTGTTCAATGTGGACTGTCTTCAGCCATACTTTCCACCATTACTAGACACATACGACATTGCAGAACAACTCACACCCAGAGAGTTAAATCCAAATTGCATGGAACAAGTTTCAATTGATCGGATCATGGAAACACAGATCAAGCACTCTTTCCAACAGAATATCGAACTGTATTGAGTTTTCAAAGCAGGCCAACTCCTTTACCAATGCAAGTGGCTCACCAGGGACCAAGTTCAGTAGAATTTTCCTCATCTCATGGAGAAGCTCAATGCAATGGGGACCATTTCTTCCTAAGGGGGGAGGAATGATCCAGGTGGATTTCAGTGGCCATTTGCCGAGTCCAATTGGACCCCCACCATTATTTCTTTTAGCTTTTCAGTTTGCTTAGTTGCAGCACAATTTACTATTTTTAGCTGTTTTTCGGGTCCTGAACTTTCGAAGCCGTTTTGAGGCCCTAAACGACGTTTTTTGGGAACACTGGGAGCAACATGGGTCCATGGACCGATGTTGCTCTTCCCAAAGTTTTAGTTCTCGGATAGATCTTTCTAACAAGATGTTGTGCGCGTCAAACAAAGATCATATGCCAAAGTTACAACCCCGGGAATTTGATGTACCAATTTACCCAAACGGGGCCCACAGTTTGGTGTTTCATCTTCTAGGGTTAGGTTTTTGGATGTTTAGGGTTTTCTATTGTTTCTCAACAATAAATAGGCCTTTGAGCCTCATTGTAACATATTTTAGAGGCATGTAGCCACCACATCTCTTCTCAGAGATAAGCACCCTAGCTGGTTTATTTCCATTGTTGTTTGTAAGCATATTTCAATATATTACATTAATGAAATGAAGTATTATTTCCACTACATCTTTGTGTTTATGGTTATCTCTATAATTCGTTGTGTTCCTGTTTAAATTTGGATCAGGTTCCAATAAACTTCTATATTCTAGCAAGGCCCACCACATCTCTTCTCAGAGATAAGCACCCTAGCTGGTTTATTTCCATTGTTGTTTGTAAGCATATTTTCAATATATTACATTAATGAAATGAAGTATTATTTCCACTACATCTCTGTGTTTATGGTTATCTCTATAATTTTTTGTGTTCCTGTTTAAATTTGGATTAGGTTCCAATAAACTTCTCTATTCTAGCAAGGCCCATAAATGTTGATAATCTTGAAAGCTCTGTTGAAATCCATTGATATAATGTCAGACCCTAGAAATCCTTCACCTCCCCAGACATTGAGGATTTTTATGGTGCGTTTATTAAATCCCAAGGCACAACCACCAGAGCGGTCCTTCACATCCAAGAAGTGGAAATCCCAATCGGGGAGAAAACTTAAAAGGAGCTTGTTGACCTGTAGACCTTCTCCTAGAGTTTCTTGTAAGAGTATTGCATCCAATTTTTCAGACATGCAGAGTCTCTTTAGAGCCAATTTTTTATCAGGGTTGGCTAGACCCCTACAATTGAAGGAGAGGAAAATCATGGGGGGGTGATGAGGGGGTTGCTCTTTGCTCTAAGAACCCAGTTGATTGGGGTTTGGACCCAGAAGAAACTTCACCACTAGACCTTTTGTTTGCCTTGTAGAGTTTTGATTGGTGGCCACGAGGAGGTTTAGGGGTTATGGAAAGGGGGGGCCGATCAATATCCATACCAAGGGCAATCGGAGGCACAACAGGTAAGGACCAAGGGAAGTAACGGTGAGGCCCACTTAAGGGTAGGCATTCATCGAGTGAGCGGGAGGTCTGGTGCACAGTAGGTTGAGGGATGGGAGATGATGAAGAAGGAGGTGCAAAGGGAACTGGGCAAACTAGGTAGTACAACAAATTAACTTCTGCTAATGAAGCAATGAAACTCATAGTAGTAGTTAAATTAACAGAACCCATTGCAGCTTGTGATAAATCAGGAAGAGAGGAGGAGGGAATACCCACAAATGCCATGTCTCGGGATCGAGGTTTGCCTGGAGAAGGTTCAAATGCTCTAGCGGATTGATGATAGGCTACCTGCTGTGGCTCCTGAAGAGAGGGTAGAGTAGTCTCATGGAGGTCCACTAGAGAATGAAAATCTGATTCCTGAGTTTGAGTGGAGGATGAGACTAATAATTTTATCAGAGAAGGATTCTGCCATGAAATTCTCGAGTAGTATTTATAGAGATGCTCCAGTTCGTGACATTTCTGACAGTGGAAAGGAATGCCTTTGTAATCCAATATTTGCTGTGAGGTAATGTCACCCATCTGTAGCAAGTAGCTTTCTACCAATCCTTCTCTAGTGTCTAGGTGTACGAGGATATGAGCCATAGCTAGGAAACCTATGTCCTGATAAGTTCTGTCATGATCCAAGTAGACACCTAAGTCATCTTCTATAACCTTGAAGATTTCCTCCCCCCAAAACTGTAAAGGAAGAGCAGGTAGACATACCCAAATTGGTCTAGCTCCATGGTTTTCCATTTCTGGGTCGAACATCGGTGACCATATTTTCAACAGAACTTGGGTCATCTCAATATGCCAATACCGAGTGAGAACCCAGTAAACCTGATCTGGGTGAGCGAAAATCAGAGCAAACTAGCCCTGAGAGAGTGAGAGAATACCTGGAAGATGAATGAGAAGATTTACCCAAATCTCAGCCTTCCACTTCCGCATGCGCATTGGGGTGTAGTTCCGGCCTCTTACCCTTCCAACTAACACAATGCTCTCAGTAAGAGCAGCTTGTGCCATAGTGATGCCTTCGTCAAAAATTAAATGCCTATCCCTTTCTCTGATTTTCGAATTTCTTGATTTTTTTTGGTCACTTAGGCGGTGTCTTGGCAGCTTGTTCACCATCTGCAAGGACAATTTGTTCAGAGTCTAGAGAGCGGTTGTCCTCCGTATCAAGCTCTTGTCTAGGAATGCCAATGAACCAGCCTAAAGGGGGGATAGAGACGACCAGTTGGAAGGCAGTATAGAAAGGGGCAGATCTTAGGATGCCAAGCTGTTCAGGCAACAACCCTTGTGGAGGGGGTCGTTGGCCACTTGTTCCTTCTCCTGAAGAGATCGTACCTCCTTGAGAATTCGTTTCTACCGAAAGGGATTGCGACCATTTATTGATATCATAGGAGACTAGATGGTTAGGAAAGGTGCCTCCGAGCCCACTTCTAAGGTAAATATACCCTCCGAAATTTCCAGAAATGGTTGTGAATCTAGGATCTAAGTTTTGACCTCCATGTCCTCCATTTGCATAATAACTGCCTCAACCCTTGTGACTAAAGGATTGGCTAACACTGCTTGGACAATGTGGGAAACAGTCAGGAGAAATTGACTGAGATGTCGTTTGCGGTTAGTGAGTTTGTAGAGTAGTCTAAGAGCTGTTCGTCCATCCGTCAGCTAGTTGCCTGGGGGTCAGTGCGTTGTTCCAAGGAACCGAGGTAAGAATAACCCTTGTTGACCAACAAAGGATAATAACCCAGGAGGGAGAAAAAAACACAGTGGGGAAGGCTCTATCCTGTTAGCCTCCCTTCCGTCACTGTAACTGTAGAGGCTACCATGAAAAAAAACTAAAATAACCCCCGAGACCCTGGGGACTTTTGACGTTCTCTTCTTGCAAACAACTAAAACCCTTGTAGCAGAAGCAGGCAGGGCGAAGACAGTGGGATATATTATAATGACATTGCCAGGCCTGACCCACAGACCCGTATTCCCATGGTGAGATTCTCGTGACCACAACTGCTAACCCTTTCACATATCAATGGTAGAAAACAAGAGTCAAACTAGATCAGTGTGGATAACAAGAACAGAAGAAAATTTCCCAGCGAGGTTTGTCCAATAAAACCTCTACTCCTCTTCACTATGAGCTTGAAGGAGGAGCCCCCGCAGACAGTTTCATTGGGAAGCATGTGCGACCATCATTCGGGTGAAGCCAGAACCCAAAAAACTGTTAATAATCCTTCTTTGAAGGTTGAGACCCAGCTTCAAAACCTGTCGAGAAAACCATCGTTCCCCATTCCTCTGAATGACTATGGGTTATTTTTCAACACCGTGTGCTGATCTAATAAATTTAACATATCTCAATAACTCTGTGAATTTTGAACCATACTCCTCCATATCCATATTTTCTAGCTAAAGCTAAAAAAAAATCTCGCATTTTCCACTCAGCTTTTGTGGTTGATTGTCATAAAGTATGAGACATATTTTTGGATTGTCACAAAAATGACATCTTCATCCTTTGCCTCAAAGTTATGAATGATTGTATAGGGGCCTTACATAATTTCTCTTCATTTGCAAGGGTAGCTAGGCATTATAAGAGCATAATTCATGTGTGTAAGGTTTCATATGCATTTATTATTTTTACATGTAAGTAACATATGTATGCATAGGCTTAGGGTTGAGGCTTCTTCATTAAATATGGTACAAGGACTAGGGAATCATGAGCATCTTCAACAAGGCTAGAACATCATATAGAGTTTGTCTTTATTATGCATGCATGTGCCTTGGAGGGGGGTTTTATGTAAGGACTTCTTCATCCATCATTAGATTTTGCATCGACAATTGATCAAGAATCATTATATCATGCATCAACTATTTAGGGCTTGTCATTATATAGATAGGGTTATATAGCTAGGGAATTTGCATCATCTTATTCTTAGGGTTTTATCCTAGGTTTTGCATGAGGTTAGGGCGCAAGGGTTATTCATGTATCACAAGAATATTTTCCATCTCCAACAATGCCATATTGACATCAATGACAACCTTGACCAACACTCTTTTCCATCATGCTATTGATATTTCCACGATCTCCTATGATATGTCTTGAATTACCACTATAGACCAACCACATATCATCATCATCTACAATAGAACCTATTGGGGAAAAAAGTAAAAGAAGCCTTTGTAACATTTAGGATTCTTTGGATGTTCCTCATCAATGTCAGTTGTAGAAGCATGTTGTCTTCCCTTTCTCTTTTTGTTATTAGCCATCTCAGGACAATTGCTTTATAATGACCAAATTTTTGACAACCATAACATTGAATATTTGACATATCCTTCTTCCTTCAGGGAGGTGATCTTCTTCCCAACTTCTTGTGTTGAAGTTCAAACTTATTCTTTCCTTTATTCTTGAAGCGAGTTGTAAATTCTTGAGAAGTTTCTTCCTTTTTATCTCTTGATTTAAGGTTAAATTCTTCTTGAGCACAAGAGGCCCACAATTATTTAAACAATGAATATTCCTTCCTGCTACTTATGCTTGCTCCAAATGCATCCCATGATGTAGGTAGACTATTAAGTGTTGTAGTTGTAATGCTCTCCTCCCATATTTACCCAATTTCACATTTAGCTAAGGTAAACATGAGACGAGTGTCACTATGATATGACTTGACTTCCAAGTTCCAATTATGAAATTGGGTCCTACAAAATGAAACCTTTTTGACATCCCTCAGGGACTACAGACCACTCATGAGCCAAATAACCACCCAGGTTATTGAGTTGTAATCCTTTTTCAGTAACCTAGCTCTAAAGTGCACCCTTGACACTACATCCATGCGTTCGGGAGGATATAAATATACTCACAGGTTTTCCTCTATGTGGTGATGACCTAAATCCTCTAGTTCTATGCCCGCAATTCCGAGATCTAAGCCAATTTTTAGGCTAGTCTCTATACCACTGCCCCAAAATACTTGTAACTTTCCAAAAGCATGGCAATGATGAACAATCAAAACTCAAGTAAGAACTTGAACTAGACATGCCTTATCCATGTTAGAAATTTTTCCAAACATATGGTAAACATGAGAGCTACATGTTATGAATGCATATATGATCATAACCTTTAGAAATTCATCTGAGAATCACCAAGAAGGTCTAATTCCTTCTCAAGGTAGATGCAGTAACACTTGTTATCCCATGCATTCATCAACCATTCAGTAAATTGTCAAACATGTCAAGAGCCATAGTTAGAATACATCATATAACAAGATATATAACAAGCAAATAACCAGAATAAAAACCATGGAAAATCAACCATCATGTCAACATGATAACCAACACAAGTGATCATAGATTACAAAAGGAAAATAACTCTTATTAACATATGAAAATGCCAACCAAGTCAAGGTCTTGCACGTATCACCTGACCATTGAATGGGCTGAACCAAATCTCTCTTTCAGCCAATCACCCTTGCGCCATATTCCAAGCATGAATTTGAGATCATAAGGGTTAAACTAAAACAAAACCAACCAGGGCTTCTAGAGGCCAACCATCTCAAACCTCAACCACTGTGATTTCACCTCACTAGTCCAAAAATCACTAACAGCAACCAGACTAGTCTCTACCCAAGCTATCCAAGGCTTCAAGAACTAGTAACTAAACCCACAACTGAATAATGGCTTTAGAGCATTTGTTCCAACCTATGGATCTATGTACTAATGGCTCAACCCCAAAGCTCCAGAGCTTTTGTCCCAACCTACAATCTCCAGGAACTAGTAACTCAACCCAAGCTGTTTCAGGGATCCAAAGCATTTGTTCCAACCCACAACCATAGTGAACCTGAGAACCAATAAAAAATAAGTGGGAAACCCACAACACCATGTCTATCTAGGAAAATATCTATGCCAGTGACAACACATAACCAATGAACCACATGCATATACCATGCATCCAAAAAACAACAAGTAAATCACACATGCAACTTGTTACTTGCAAAATTTCCTTGCTGTAGCTGCTGTTCAAACCTTTTCTTCCACTGCCCACCAATTCCTTGCTTTTCCTTTGCTTGTTTCCTCCAAATCCAAGTGAATACTAGAGTGCTCCAAGCATGCTCCAAGAATTCTCAAATGTGCAAGAGTATGAGAGAAATAGAATGAAAGGAGAGAGCCAAAGCTAAACTGATAAAATCTAGAACTGATCCAAAGTCATGAATTGTTTCTTTGATGCCTCTTTATAATTGATGTCTCTCTTTTCTTCATTTTCCTTCATTTTCACTCTAATTTACCTCTCATGTATGTTTGTGTCTCTTCGTCTCCCTTTTCTCCTATTTTCTTTTATTTTCATAATTAAATGCCAATTAATGCCTCTTTATCTTTGCCAATTTCCATAGCCAAAAATAAACAATAAATGATGCCCACTATCCTGTTCTTCCCACCATTCAACTTGGAATATGTGTCCTAGACCTTGGTTTTAATTGATTTACATGGAAAGGAAAATCAATCAGGGGTTGTTACAATAGGCACAAGCTCTGATCAGGAATAATTTCTCCAATTGCTTGAATTTGGTCTTTTATTTGTGAAATCCTTACAAAATATGAAGGCGCAGTGTCATCATTTATCATCCTTACATCACAAAGCTCATCCTTCAAGATCATGGTTTGACTAACATTATTGATAGTATATAGATTAGTTATGGCATCATACATCTTCTTGGAAGTATCATGCTTTGTAATATAGCGGATTGGATGATATCTGATGGAGTCCATTATAAGACTCATGGAAATGATGTCATCCTCCTTAAAATTCTCTTTCCCTGTAACATCTACTAGTTCTACAACCTTCCCTATCACAACATCCAAAACTTTGTTCTTTGTAAGAATAAAATCAATTCTAAGATACCGAGCTCTAAAGTTTGAGGCTCCTTCCAACTTGTTCTCAGATTTCATAGAAGAAGCCATGGATGCAAATAAATAATAAGGAATTTAATAATAAAGATCTCTAGGTAGGGTTTCTTCAAAGGTGATCTCAATGCTCCTTCCTTCACCAAAGCTATGATACTATGTTGATTTTTAAGTGCAATAGAGACTAGCATGATATTAAATCTGAAAAACTAAAAGTTACTCTTGATGTTGATATTCTTTTAAATTATTCCAATATATAATTCAAGAATTATACTTTATAAATTCAACTATACAAGAACAATATAACACTAGAGATCACAATGCACAAATATTTACCATGGGAAAACCCACTAAGAGGAAAAAACATAACAATATTTTCAATAGAGAAATTATTTTGTTCAACAAGAGACACACCTAGATCTTCTAGTCATTAACTAGGTCACATCTGGTTGAACGCTCCAAGTCAAGCCTCCTAATCTGATATAGCACTTCGCTCTTGCAAATATGCCCTAAAATTTTGACCCTCTCGCAATTGCTAGATTCCCAGAATTCCCCCTTGTAATTGTCCCAGAATTTCAGCCCCTGCAACAAAAACTAACCAAAAATATGTGAACTATAGAGAGAGAGAGGGAGACTATCCACATATATGAGCTTGATAGAGAGAAAGAGATGCATTTCATCCTTCTTTTAGTCCTCCTTGTCCTTGTGCTTTGCTTGCTTACCTAGAAGATACTTTATGAGAGATGCGAATTTGGTGCCTTGAAGAGGAGGTCAAGATGCCTTTATATAGTGTTTTTCCTATGCCAACTTGACTTCAAGGGACGCCGACTTAACAAATTTGGAAACAAACATTTGAATTTGAATTTCAGATTTTCTTCTTTTAAAAGTCGCAATGGGTCTTTGACTCAAACCATATTTTTTTTTTGACTCTAGCATTCAAAACATGCTTTACAATAATTAATAAAAATACATCAAGAGCCAAATATACATTATAAAGATCAACCATAACTGTTACAAATTCAATAAAAGGTATGCTATTGATATGTGATAAATGCAAGGAAATAGGTCATCTATCTTCTAGTTTTTCATATGCATTATCAGAAGAAAAGGATAAATGCTCATCTAATAGTAGTGATTAAGGGAGGCCTACTTTTTTTTATCAATAATTAATGAGGGTGCCTATGAAGAAGAGGAGAGAACACATCACGAGGAGAATGAAGAGAGATCCCATGAGTGTTCATCCATAGAAGAAAATGAAAGTATCCTTGGTAGTGATGAAGAAGGAATACTTCTGAGGCTTGTGGAAGTTTCCCTAGATATAGAGAGGGATCTATACCTTGCTTTTGTTTCTGCTAGCACTTCTAATAGCAAAGAAAATTATCTAGATGAGAAGATCTATACTAGGAAGAATCTCATCTTTACTCTTGAAGAGATCAAGATGCTTTTAGAAGCAAATCTCAACCAAAAGGAGTAGTTGCAAAAATATGAGCGTGAGAATGATATGTTGAGAAAAACAATTGTCGATCTTAATTTTCAACTAGAGGAAGCCAACAAATTAAATGAAAGGCTAACAACTCAATTGAATGAGGAGAAGATTACTATGAAAAACTACAAGTTGAAGTAGTTTCATTGATACATGATCTAGAAAAAAAAAAGATCAATTGTATCAATATCAAAAGCCAAAAGGGGGTTCCAAGATTCTAGTTGAAATTCTCAGGAAGTAGAGACCCCCTTCCATCAAGGTTGATTTGGGCTTCAAAGAAGAGTCAAGCTCCAAGAAAGAAAATTTGAAGGGTCAACTATCCAAGCAAAGGCAGTTGAAGGTTCCAACAATAATAAAGTGAAAGAAATTGTTGGACATCTCCAACGACTAGGAGAGAAACAACAACAAAATAACAAGAAACAATAGAGGAATAAAAAGGAACAAAGGCAAGTTAATTACAACCCTAATAAGAAGAAATTGTAAAGGATAGGAAAAAAGAGAAATAATTAGAGGAAGAAACAATAACAAATAATTGCTCAAGGTAGCAATTTAATCAACCATGGAAGATTCATAAGGAACCAACAAAAGTCCTTTGTCCCTCAAGGACAATATCATCATAGGAAAAATTATTCCAGGTATGGAAGTTGGTTCCATGGTTATTGTTTTTGTTGCAACAATTATGGGCATAAAGCCAAATATTGCATATATCATGCAAGAAATTGGAACATGTCGAGTAGAAACCACAAGGGAGCCCCTAATCTCTCAAGGAACAAACATGGTAAGAAGGTCGCTAAGAATATCAATTCTTTTGCCCCAATCTTATACCTTGTTGAATGCTACAACTATGACAATTTTGGACATAAGGAAGAAAACTACTGATATGATAAGACAAGGTGTTTCTAGCAGAGCATGCAATAAGAAGAAGCAACTCGGTGTTTGAAGACGAGAATAAATAAAGTGGAAAAGGATTGCGAGGTTTCTTTTAGTGCTCAAAGTAAATATTTTAAATTATGGTATGTTCTATGCTTAGGGTAGTTTACTTATCTTTCTTACTATTATCCAAAGATGAGCAATCACATGTGCATAAGTAAAGTGCAGATAAAACATTAAACGATCAACAAAAAAAAAGCCAAGACAAGAGACACAAGATGTGGCAGCTAGCCAGGGAGAAACCCCAATATGGGGAAACCCTTTGATCAAATCTTCTTTTATATTCAATAATTAAACATAGAGAAATAGTACAAAAATCCAATTTATATCAGCAACAACAAACCATAGATCAGTGGCATCAGCATCAGTGGCATCATAATCATCAACATCAGCGGCATCAGAATCATCAACATCAATGACATCAGTATCATTGGCATCAGCGGCATCAACATCATCAGCATCAACATCATCATCATCATCGACATCAACGCCATTAGTTTCATCAACATCAGTGGCATCAACATCATCGGCATCAGCGGCATCAACATCATCGACATCAACAACATCAGCATCATCGAAATCAGCCCTAAACTATGGTAGTCAATATCTTCCAAACCGGAGGTCAGATCACCTGAATTCCTGTGCCAAAAATTGTGGATTTCCAAGGAGAGTCAACTTCACCTACTGCACAGTCAAGAGAGAGAGAATGCTGGTCAATGTTGGTCAAAGTTCCAATCTGTAGTTTGTAAACCCTTAGAAAACTGTGTCCTTCCTTCCCACGTGTGAGAGAGAGACCTATCTGCCCAGGAGAGAGAGAGAGACTCTTTTCAGCATAGAAGAGAGAGAGAGATGGATGAGAAGTGTGCGTCCAAATGAGGAGGAGACATCCTATATTTATATGCAAATGTTGATGATGAATAGATGTGTCTGTTGGGATTCTGAGCCTACATAAATTGCTGACCAACTTTGACAATTTATCCATAATCAAAATAAATTCATATCTCCATAAATAGTTATCGGAATCAGATGATATTTAGATCAATCCTACACCTCTCGATGAGAGGAATCTAGATAAAACATTATCACCCATGAATAAGGTGATCCTCATGGAGTTTGGCCCTAGTTTCCAATTTTAACACTCCCTCTCAACTAGGGAGAACTCCATCTACAATTCGTCTGTCCGTCGCTACTATTCATCCATTAAATGCACTACCCTAAACAGCTTGACCCCTACTCTGCTCTATCTTGCTATGCTCTGCTCTGCCTTGCTATGTTCTGCTATGCTATGCTCTATTCTGCTCTGCTCGAACTATGAAGAAGAAGAAGAAGAAGAAGAAATGATCGAGGATGTATCATACCATCCCCCACAGACTTGAAGTCAGTCTCAGAGTGTGTACCATTAGTCCCAGACCAGTCCTCTATTGACATGAAGTCAGTGTCATAGTGGGTACCACTCCCACTGGTCCTAGACCAGTATCATTGATCCTAGATTCGAAGGCCATCCTAGCATAGGGAGTACGGTAGATACAACGATACATCCATCGGTACTACTATGGTCCCTATCCTCATTTCCCTGCTCATTGATCATATGAGAGGTACTTCCCATGAGTCCCATAATACATGGGTAGGATGTCTCGACAGGAGAACTAATCATCCTATCCACAGGAGAGTGAATCATCCTGTCCATAGGAGAGCGAATCATCCTGTCCACAGGAGAGCGAATCATCCTATCCACAGGAGAGCGAATCATCCTGTCCACATGAGAACTAATCATCCTATTTCATAGTCGCCACGGGGTGTTGATGAGCCCCAAAATTGGTAACAATTTGGGCTCATTTGACCTAATTTTCCTTGTTCAGTATTTGTTCAAATCCATCATTTTCTATAGTTTATGCATTATTTTTAGTATGTTTATGTCTTTGGTACGAATAGGGGAAGTCACTTGTCCTAGGTGGTTAACACGTGTCTATTTCAGGTTTTTTGACATCTATTGGAGCAAAGTCAAAGCAATTATGAGCTATAAGGAAGACAAGCTTGAGGTGAGGACTTGAAGGGGGGGTGCCTATGGCATTCAATGACCCGTCCTCGGGATCTTCGACTCCAACTCCGAGCTCCAAAGACCACCAAACCGAATCTAGAAGGCAGCCAAACAACATTTAGAAAGGGATTGTTTAACTCACATTTTGACAGCCGAGTTCCACAAATTGAGGTGGCCAGCTAGGTCCCTCATGATCTATAAATGTTGAGGCCTCAGCCTTCGTAAAAAGACTTTTGAAACTCTTGTGTACTTGGCACCTCAGTGCTGCAGCTCTATTTTGTTCCTTTGTAGCCATTTTTGGCATGACTGTTATGATTCTTTTTGGATAATGAGAAGCAGTTTGGTTTCCTATCAAATCTGAGTTTTTCATAGGAGCCAAAGCTCTCATGGTTGGGCCCAACCTGAGAGCCTAGGACCTCCTTTCTGTATTGTTACTTTTCCTTTATGCATTTGAAAATATTTTTGTTGAGTAGATTTCGTTATGGTTGCTGGAATAGATCACTGTTTATGAATGATTTTGGTTTAGGTGTTTTGGTATGATAATAACAACAAAATATCCAAGAAAAGGGACAACCACACTCCTGGGTTTCGCCTCATCCTTATTGGATTTGGGGCTGGAATTGAGGAAACAGTGCTGCCTCACAAAAACACTAGTTTGCTTGTTTATGCAATCTTTTAGTGTGCTTGTTTTATTAGCAGAGATTAGTCATGGGTTTGGACATCTGAAATGTTTCTTTACATCGATGGTGTACAAAGTTCTCTTCCCAAATAAAGTTACTGCTCATTTATGTTGTTGATGGTTAGGCTAGACTATTTTAGGATTTGATCATTTGCAGGTCTTTGTTGATTTGATCAAGGTACACCGTGCAGGGCATCTTCATTTATTCATTCATCTACCCAAAGTATCATCTGAGCCACCTGTCATGTCTCTTAGCTAAGTTTCTCGTTCCCTATCTACCCTTTTTGTCCACGAATCCTTACCTCCCTACCTATCATTGCCTTAGCCTTCTTCAAGCCAAGTCAACTTTCTACATCTCTTCACCAATCCACCCACCAGTCCTTAGGCCATTTTTAGACCCCTATCCTACCTCCAGATCCACCCATGCACCTTCCCTCACTCATCCATCCCCTAAAAACCGATTTCCAAACATCCTGTAGAAATTCTGAAACTTCCTACAGAAATTCTGGAACATCCTGTAGAACCCCTGCAGACTTCCTGTAGAAGCTCACAAGTGAGGTTTCCTGATAGCAAAACCTTGTGAAACTCTGGGGAAGAGTGTTCATGACTCCTTAGACCCTCTCCAAACCTCTCTAACCATTTCCAAGCATTCCTCTTCCTTGGTCCACTCCTGCACAGTGAAGCACAGTTCAAGCATATGCATGTGAAAATCGACACTTAACCAAAAAATACAAAAAGATACTTTCTAGGACAAAAGTAGTCTAAGACATATGCATTTTCCCTTTTTGAAGTGAATGGCATCTCATTCAGTAGTTTGCATTCTCATTTTTGCATCAGTAGAACTAGCTGGTAGAATTAGGGTTTGCTAGGGTTTGCATTTCTTTTTGGCTTTCAGTCTCTTTTCGCAAGTAGATTAGCTTCCTTTGAGTTAGCTTTCACCCATCACTTAAAAGCTTCTTCTGAGAACTAATAGAAGTTGGCTAAAGCCCCTAGTGGACTTGTGCCGGCTAACCAAGTGACAACTGCGATAAGAGCTAGTACTTGTGCATACAACACCGTCGCTTCCAAGTTTGTTACGAACAACCGGGTTGATAAAAGTAAAGAAGGGAGTCCCAGGAGTTGTAGCATTATTGCTGCAATACTAGAGCCCACCATCTTTTTGGCGCTGTTGCTGGGGAAGGGTCAGAGTATTGGTGATTTTTGCTTTTCTTCTATCTTCTACTACAACCTTCTGCTAAGTAGTTTATTTCATTTCCATTCTGCAATTTCATTTCTGCAAAAGTAGAGTAGACATTTCCTGCTTTCATAGATTAGCATTTCAATTCTGCAATTTAAATTTTGCAAGCATAGATTAGAATTTCAATTCTGCAAGCGTAAATTAGCATTTCAATTCTGCATTTCAATTCTGCAAAATAGATTAGTCCTTTCCTGCTTTCATTTCAATTCTGCATTTTCCTTTCAGTAAGATAGTTAGTTGCAGTTCAATCTATTCTCATTTTGCAGGTACAAGAAAAAGATACAAGAAAAGCAAGAAAAAGTCTTTCCATTTCATGCCTCGTAGGAACAGAGAGAAAACCGGCAAATTCTTACCCAACACCCCCACCACATCACTGAGTCAACCTTCTCTTTTCTCTGGTGACAGTGAGCCAGAAGACCCTATAGGTGAACCTCCTGAGATATACAAAGATCCTATAACAGAAGAAGAGTTAGGAAACATTCCATCTGAAGCCATGGCTGAAAACCAAAACGGTAGAAGAGAAGACGAGAGAATAGAGGGTGCCTTTCCCATTCGAGAGACCAATGGAGACATGAAAATGAAAAACATAAGTCCCTCCGCACTACCTCATTTCCATGGTCTGACCACTGAGGACCCTGATACCTTCCTGTTTGAGTTTGCTGTCCTTTGTCGAACTTATGACTATGCTGAGGATGAGAAAAAGCTGAAACTCTTTCCCTCCACCCTCAAGGATGCAACATTATGCTGGTTCATGGGGTTACCTGGAAACAATATCACCACTTGGGCTCAAATGCAACAAGCTTTCAATGTCAAGTACAGAGACTACTGTAGGTCCAAGGAAACTAAGGGGGAAATATTTTGGATGACCATGGGTAGTGATGAATCTTTGGAAGACTATGAGGAAAGGTTCCAACTCAGTTATAAACGGGCCAGGTGCACACTTGACCCAGAATCTGTGAAGTTGGTTCTGCTCCGAGGAGTCCCTGAAGACCTTTTGGACACCCTTAACCTGCTGGTTGGAGGAGATATCTACCAACTACCTTATGAGGACATAAAGACCGTGTTTAGAAACCATTCTAGGGCGGCCTGGAAGAGAGGTAGGGGAAGTCATCTCTCAGCTAGTACCTCTCTCTCCAAGCATGAGTTTGCTAACCAGATGGAAGACCTTAAGAGAAAAATGAGACAGACCATTTCCATGCAACTTGATACCTTCCGAATTTAGCAGAAGAAAGAAGAAACTGAGAGGGCTTTGGCCATTTTTTGTCCTAGATGCACAAGGAAGCACCCCAAGAATGAGTGCCCATTACACTCAGTAGAGGTATGTTTCGTGTGTGAGGAAGACCATCCCACCAACCAATGACCTACCTTGCCTGGATTTAAACCCATGTACCTAGGGACCGAGGTGGCTACTGAACCTCTCTACTTCCTCAACCAAAGGAGGCCTCATGGACCCAGACCTTATCATCAGGGGATGCAAGGGTCATCCCAAGCTTATTACCACCCCAACCAACCTGCTCATATGCCTTCTTGGGGTCCCCCAGCTCATCCTTCCTAGTCCACACCTCCTCCATGGTCTTATCCATCTCCATACCAAACTCAACCTCCTTCTCAAACATTTCACTCTCATGCCCAGCCGCAATCTCAGTGGAATGCACCTCAACTGGGGTGGAGGCCCCAGTACAACACTCCTCCCGCCATTTTGCCTCCACCACCAACTCAACCTCAACCATTACCTCCTGCTCCTCCAAGACAACCCCAGATGCCTGCTCAACCGAACCCGAACCCCAACAACAAACAGGCCCAGCAGGTATATACTGGGGAGACAACATGCCCTACCTATGCTGTGGAGATCCAGCAGATCAACCTGCGATATAGGAAAGTCCTCCCAGAACACCAACCTCCTCCCTTAGAAGAGGAGGAAGAGAGACAAGAAAGTGAACCCCAAGCCATTCCACCCTTTCCTGAGCGACTCACAGCAACCACACAACCCAACCCAGAGGAGGACGAGCTTCTGGGAGAACTCAAGCAGTTGTGTGTGAAAATTCCACTTCTCCAGGCCATCAAAGATGTACCAATTTACAAAAAATTGATTAAAAAGAAGTGTTTCAAGCACCCAGACAGGTGAAAGAAAGATGCCTCGACCAGCAATGTCATAGGACAACTGTCCGATCTCATGTTGGGGCAAGTAATCTGTCCGAAGTATTTGGACCCTGGGAGCCCTGTAGTTGATGTCCACATCAATGGAACCATTACCCCCCACTCTGATTGATTTAGGGGCTGCCATCAATGTGATGACCAGGGACACCATGCTTAAGCTCAATCTTCAGAGTTCCCTAAGGAAGACCTCGACAGTGTTGCAATTGGCATACCGCTCCACCATGACTCCCGAAGGGATTGTGGAGGATGTCTTGGTCTCTGTTGATTCCTGGGAATACCCTGCGGACTTTTTGGTTCTCCAGCCTAAGGAAAAACTCACAGGTTATCCCCTCATTTTGGGAAGGCCTTGGTTGGCCACTGCAGATGCTTACATCAGCTGCCAAGCCGTAAGCATGACCATAAAAAATGGGCCTATGTCCAAACAGCTGGTCCTATACCCTCCTGCCCAACCTCTGCTAGAACATGACTTACCCCTCTGGTTGGAAGAAGAAGAAGAGTATGAGGTCTACTCTGCATCATTATGCATAGTAGAAGCCAACAAGGGAGGTCCTCCAACCAAGGATGATTTGATTGAAAACTTGATCCAAAATCCTCCCCCTAATGAGCTATCCTTGGAAGAATTGGTGGAAGACACCTAGGCCAATGCTGTAGTGGACTTAGGTGCCACTAGTCTGATCACCCCCAGAGTTAAGAATGTGGAGTTTTTCCCTGAGAAGACTTTGAAGATAAACTCCTCTCTCTCTC
Organism: Pinus taeda; assembly: GCA_000404065.3. Classification (NCBI taxonomy): domain Eukaryota; kingdom Viridiplantae; phylum Streptophyta; class Pinopsida; order Pinales; family Pinaceae; genus Pinus; species Pinus taeda. Next base: position 45,528 of record APFE030508078.1, on the reverse strand, counting down.
CCTCTCAGGAAAAGGAGCTATGTAGCCTCTTGACTCGCCATTTGGAGGCCTTTGCTTGGAGCTACAAGGAAATGAAGGGAATCCATCCCTCAGTCTATACTCATCATATCTACATCAAGGAGGACTGTAAACCAGTCAGGCAACCTCATAGGAGGATGAATCCAGCCCTCAAAGACATTGTTAAAGAAGAAGTGCAAAAATTGTTGGATGCGGGATTCATCTACCCCATCTCGGATAGCGAATGGGTTTCCCCTCTAGTGTTGGTGCCCAAGAAAAATGGGAAATGGAGAATCTGTGTGGACTATAGAGAATTGAACAAAGCCACCAAGAAAGACCACTTCCCTTTACCTTTCATAGATCAAGTGTTGGATGGACTGGCAGGGAAGAGATTATTCTCCTTCCTAGATGGGTTCAACAGGTACAACCAGATTCAAATCAGCCCGAAGGACCAAGATAAGACCACTTTCACTTGTCCATGGGGTACCTTTACCTACCGTGTCCTTCCCTTTGGGCTATGTAATGCCCCTGCCACTTTCCAGAGGGCTGTATTAAGCATCTTTGCCAAGTTGGTCCATGATTCGGTAGAAATCTATATGGATGACTTTACTCCTTATGGGTCTAGCTTCCAGGAAGCCTTGTCCAACCTAGGAAAAGTTTTGAGTAAGTGCATTGAGATGAACCTGTCCCTCAGTCCTGAGAATTGTGAGTTCCTGATGACTGAAGGGACCGTGTTAGGCCATACCATTTCTCGCCAAGGGTTACAAGTGGATCCCAACAAAGTTGCTATCATCAAAAGGGTCTCCCCTCCTCAGAAGGTGAGAGATGTCCAGAGTTTCCTAGGCTTAGCTGGGTATTACCGCAAATTCACTAAAGACTTTAGTAAGCTAGCCTCGCCTTTGTTTGGCCTCTTAGCAAAAGATGTTGAGTTTAAATGGTCGGATGACTGCCAAAAGGCCCTGAATGAGTTGAAGGATAAGTTGGTGTCTGCTCCAATTCTGAGAGGCCCAAACTGGGCCCTACCTTTCCACATCCACACTAATGCCTCGAACAAAGCCATAGGGGCGGCCTTAGGACAAGTTGAAGAAAAACTCCCATATGCTATATACTTCGTCAGTAAAAACTTATCCAAGGCAGAAATGAATTATACGGTAACTGAGAAAGAGTTCCTAGCTGTGGTCCATGCCCTGAACAAGTTCCGACACTATATCACTGGCTATCAAACATTTGTGCATACTGAAAATGCTACAATCCGATATTTAATGAATAAGCCTGATGTGAATGCTCATATTATTAGATGGTTACTTTTGTTGCAGAAATTTGATTTGACCATCGCTGACAAACCAGGTAAAGAAAATGTTGTTGCTGACTTTTTGTCTAGAGTGAATTTGACTGCAGGTGAAGAAGAAACAGTGGATGAACAGATGCCAGATGAGCATCTGTTTGCTATCTCAGTACTCTCCCCGTGGTTTGCTGACATAGCCAACTATCTGGTCTCCGCACAGTTACCTCCACACTTATCCTCAAAGGAGAAGAGAAGAATCGTAAGGAAAAGTGCCTCATTCACTTGGATCGGGGGCAACTTGTTCAAACTTGGCCCTGATCAGATCTTAAGGCGTTGTGTGAGGGAGCAGGAAGTCTTTGAAATCCTCCTAACTTGTCATGATCGGCCTTGTGGAGGACATTTTGCAGCCAAGAGGACTGCCTTCAAGATTCTACAGGCAGGCTACTATTGGCCCACTCTTCATGAAGATGTAGAAGATATATCAGCCAATGTGACCAATGCCAAAGGATGGGGAAACCAACCCCAAGGGACGAAATGCCTCTCCAACCTCAGGTGACTCTTGAGCCATTTGAGAAGTGGGGTATGGATTTTGTGGGCCCTATCAACCCTCCTTCAAGGCAGAAGTCTTACATCATTGTCTGCACAGATTATCTGACAAAGTGGGCAGAGACCAAAGCAATCAAAGCAACAACAGAAGAAAAGGTGGCCGAGTTTTTAAGAGAAAACATTTTCTACAAATTTGGCTACCCAAGGGAGATAGTCACCGCTCAAGGAAGCCATTTCACCTCCAATTTGATTGAAGACCTGCTTGCTCATCACAAAATCAAGCATAGGACTTCCACCCCATATCATCCTCAAGCGAATGGGCAAGTGTAAGTCACCAACATAGCATTGGAGGGGATCTTGACTAAGGTGGTGAGAAGTAGTAGAAGTGATTGGGCAGATCACCTGGTTGAGGCCACTTGGGCCTACAACACCACTTGGAAGACCACAACCAGCTTCACACCTTATGAGCTGGTCTATGGAAAGAGAGCTTTGCTGTCAATCGAGTTTGAATACAACACATTGAGGATGGCAGCTCAGCTAGACCTAGATCTCAACCATGCTCAGCAAGAAAGGTTAATGCAGCTGAATCGGTTGGACAAACTTCGAATGTAGGCCCTCCTCCACTCAGAAGTGACTCAACTTCAGAGGAAGGTGTGGCATGACCAACACCTCAATGACAAACAATTCCAGCCGGGAGATTGGGCGCTGCTATATGATTCCAGACATAAGGATTTCAAGGGAAAGCTGAGAACGAGGTGGATAGGACCCTATGTGGTGTAATGACAATGGTTCTGTCCTTATCCGGACTATTGACGAAGAAGCCATTCCCATCCTCCTCAATGGGCATCGACTGAAGATCTACAGGAAACCTCTTTCGAGGCAAGAGTTCGTCAAAACCATGGAAAAATCAGTGCTGGTCATAGAGAAGGGTTCTGCCTCTATTTTGGGCACACCCTGAGCATCATTTCATATTCAAAAAAAAGAAAGGAAAAAAAAAAGAATGCAATAAAAAGATCCTTGGGTGAAAACCTTTCTGAGGCACCCAAGGCAGGTGGTAGGGGTGAAAACCTCATTGAGGCGCCCCTACTGTCTCTTTAAAAAAAGAATGGGAATAAAAAGATCCTTGGGTGAAAACCTTTTTAAGGCACCCAAGGCAGGTGATAGGGGTGAAAACCTCATTGAGGTGCCCCTGATGTCTCTTGAAAAAATAAAAAGGAAAAAAGAAAAAGAAAAAAAGGGAAAAGAAAAGAGAAACAAGAAGAAAAATAAGTTGATCTCTGAAAATGTTGCAGGTTGCAGGTATATAGTGCACAAAAGGAGGACTGTCAACTCAAAGACAAGGGTCCCTATCAAGATACCAGACAGCCTCTCATGCACACCCACCATGAACACTCATTTTTGCAAAGTTTAGGCACAATCGGATCATGGTTCGGCCTTCTACAGGAAGCTACAGGACTTTCTACAGGAAGTTCTGTATTTCTACAGGAAACTTCCTATGGAACTTTTGGACGGGCCAGAATCGACTGCAGGGAAGGATTTGGAGCTTTAATTCGACTAAGGAGGCATGCAACCACCCTTTTTTTCCATCCTCCACTCGCTCCACCACTTTTCACCACACCACTCCAATCTGAGCAAGCATACCTGCACATGCAACCAGAACTCTATTTTTCAAATAAGGAAAATTGTGTTTTTTTTCAATCTCAGAAATAAGGTCTTCTGAGACTCGAGCACTCACTTGTTTAGGCGACCTCAAGACCTTTCACCTGTGCAATTGGACTCAAATTATGTCAACATGCACCCCAGGAGGAGAAACGGCTACAGGATGTCCTACAGGAATCCCGTAGCAGCTGATCCAGCTGGAGTACCTGCCACGAAGACACCAGCAGCTTGCAGAACCGGTGCATGCCATGTTCGCCACCAGAGGAACGGGTCTCCAAGACTCACAGCCAGCAGTAGCCAATGCAGGGAAGCTACAACACCTGACCACGAAGCAGCAGCACACAGATCCGGCATCCTTCGTCTTGAAACCTGGAAAAAGCCACGTCCACGACCGCACAGGTAAGTAACTAACCTTATTTCGTCCAATTGCATAAACTATACTCTGAATGTGCACAACTTTGAAAATGGGCGGATTGAACAAGGCTGGTTGCCACTCAACTGGCCACCATAGCCCGTCAAGCGGCCTCGTAGGATCCGAACTGGATTGATTATGCCGAAAGGGTGGATAATTGGCACGTGGGAAATGTCCAGTCGGGAAGAAGCGGAGGTATGACAAGATTGGCGGCGGTAAATCCAGCGGAGAGAATTCGGCGGTCAGGGGCACGCTGGGATATGATTGCGGTGACGTTGGCCAATGGACCATCAGGGACAGCTCAACCCTGCGCCATGAATTCCACAACAATTCGAAGTCAGTTGGTTGATACTTATGATGCACTGCAGTCATTTATGAAACAACCGTTTTCCAGCCGAATGTGCGTCCTCTTCCTCTGCAAGTGGTTAACCCGAAGTTTTCTACATGTTCAAATGTCCTGCTGCCACTCAGACTAGTCCTGCACTGCCATAAACTCCTCCGGAAGCTGAGAACAAGCTTCTACAAGAAACTGCGCTACAGGAAACGCAGCATCCGAAGTAGTGCAAACTGTTCACGTCGAGGGTGGCGAATTTCGGTGAGGTAGGCAAAATTTAACCTCCCCATGCAAAGAAAATTTTTCAAAGGTGGTGCAATCGACGTAGAAAAGGGGTAGAAAAATTTAAGTGCAATTCTGTCTGGTTTTATATATGTGTCGCTGCCAAAATCGTCGTAGTAATTTGCATGAGCAAATTTCTTCACGCATGAATGAAAACTCCTTCCTGTAGAGAGTGATACCCTGCCAAAACACTGTCAAAATTGTAAATTTTATGCCGCTGAGTGTATAACGAAGACGTAGCTCTGCGCTCCGAGTGAAAATTCTTGAAATCCTCCTTCTGCACATCTGAGTAGGCAAATTCAGCAGGGTAATCGACCAAAGGTATCTTTTTTTCTGCTCTGAGGAAAGAATCTGCCCAGAATTCCCAGTCTGCGAGCACAAACACAGAATTTTACCATGCCGGGTGGGTTCATTCAAAAGGAACCATCAGACTCAAAGAAGTTACGGGAAACCCCTGAGGTGGTAGACCTGTTCTCCCGTGCACAATAGATTTCATTTTGTGACAAGCTCCAAGGGCACGACGATGAAATTACGGAAGAATTCCTTCGGTCCCTGAAGCCGAAGTCAAAAACATTGGCCGTCATCAATTTCATAGGACTGACCCTCAGACTCACCCCACAACTCATCAGCAGGGTGACTGATCTTCCAATGGGAATGCCTTGGGATAAGGAGGAGAGGAAGCTAGGTAATAAGGCTAAGGAAGAATTCTTCTTGCCTGAAGAACAATTCTCAGAGGATAAAAACGGAGTTCGGAGGACTAACCTACAACCATTCTGGAGTGAAGTCAGCCTCCAAATTATGAAATATATCACGTGCGAGGGGTGATTTAGCATCACATATGGTTATCATTTTCAGCTGCTCACAGAACTCAGACACCACATGGACCTCTCCTCGGAGCAGAAATTGAGCATTCCATACTTCCTCTTGCAGTCCATGACTGAATGTGCCACCAAACTCAGAGAAGGGACACCAGACCAGCTAGCTCATCATGGGCTTATTAAGCTCCTCGTGGAAGATGCACTCCACACTTTCATTGTCCCTCTCTCTTGGGAAATTTTCCGAAATATGTCAAAGGATGATGACATCCGAGTCTTAGCTGAGGAGCTCACTTCTTCCAGCAGTGAAGAGAAGGAGCCTACTCAGGCCGAGAAGAAATCTAAAGGACAAGACACCCTTGGCAAAAACACTCAAGAAGGAGCAAAGTGGAACACCAGCAACAAAGCAAGCTGCCAAAACAGGGGATGATGGGATTGCCCCAACGCCCAGGGAAAAATGACTACAGAGCAGGGCAGAACGAACTGAGAAAGTCCAGGACAGTAAGGGCACCCTTAAGGCTACCTCAGCGAAGATGAAAGAAAAAGTCCCCTCGGCCAAGCAGGCTAAAACTGTGCCCTCGATTCCTACAGGAAAGCAGCAAAGTACTCCTACAGGAAAGCAGCAGAGTACTCCTACAGGAAAGCAGCAGAGAATTCCTACAGGAAAGCAGTAGAGTCTATCTACAGGAAAATTGAAAATGGCTTCTACAGGAAGCCAGAAAGCAACTACTACAGGACTTTCTATAGGAAGTCCGAAAGGAGGACAACAGAAGGAGAAGTCGGCTGAAATCCTAGCTAGGGAGGCAGCAGCTGTGCTGGCCGCCCTAAGCACCTCTCCCAAGCCAAAAGAAAAATGAAAAAGGGAGACTCCTCTGTATTTCAAAGCAAGAAGGAGTGTAAGAATTAAGACTGGCAGACCCCAGCCTCCATCCAAAGAACCAATCACTATCGTGGATACCCCTACCACGCTAAGGGATAAATCCCCCTCCAAAGCATCCATTACTTATGAGTGGGGGAGCCCAAAAACATCTTCATGGAGGGACAGAATGGACAAATTAAGCTCAGAAGCCTCTCTACAGGATGTTGAGGCTATTCTACAGGAAACTCGGGCTAGGCTGAAAGAAGCAGAGCAGATGGAGGAGAAGGTAGGCGAGTCACCACAAGAGGAGGAGGGAGGAGCCAAGTCACCACCAAAGGAGGAGAAAACTGATGTTATCATGGAACCAAGCCCATAGCCCAACTTGGGCTCTTATTATAACTTTTTGGAAGCAGGAAGAATTATTCCCCAAAAGTTTACAGTGCCACTGTTTTTAGCACTAGAAGAAGAACGGGTACGAACCCACATGTGGATGAGGATAGCTAAATCTAAGGGAGTAGCAGATATTGGGCCTCTAGAGGAAAGGCTCAAGGAAGCACAAAGAGAATTGGCAAGAGTGAGGCATGTGGAAAGCTCTCAACAAGCCAAGTTGAGAGAAGAGAATGAGGTGCTCAGACAGCAGCTCCAGCTGCAGGGACGGAGGAAAGAAAAGGACATGGCAGCCAAGGATCCCTCAGTAGAGCCTCAAGGAAAAGAAGAGATGCAAGCTGATCTTGAGGAGTTCAACCATCAGCTACAGGAAAGGGGACTGCAGGTAGATATGGAGATACAATCCCTAAAGCAGCATGTGCAAGAAAAGGAGGCACAACTGGCCTGCATGGCCAGTTGGGCAATGGAAGCACTACAATGTCGGCAGCCGGCCAAATCTTATGGCCTGTACCTAAGGGACCAGTGGCTGCAGTTCCAAATCAATACACTGGCACAGAGGGGTATCTCTCACATCCAAAACCCCCAACAGTTCACAGATTTATGTAACACCAGTTCCTCGGAAGATAAGGCCAAGCTCTCAGAGTTTTACCTCCATAATTTGGCCCTTCCAAACATCACTTCGTGGGACCTCAACATAGCAGTAGGGGACATGCAGCTGATGGCAATGCCCTCATGGTTAAACCACGAAGAGAAGAGAGTAGCTGAGGTCAGGAATGTCATGGACCGGGAGTTACATGAACCAACGCTGATTAGAGCAGAGCCAGGGGACCCCACAACACTAATATCTGCTCACCAGCACCTAGCAACCAATTCTTAGGGTTTATTAGAGTACATGGATCGTCAAGCCCAGGCCATAGCACACTTCGAGGATATGGAGAGGTTACTGGGGGACAATTGTGTTCATGCTTGCACCCGTAGGTGGAACACATTTTCCCACAGCCTCAAAATTCGAGAATATCACACTCCAACTCGGATGAGGGAGGCTTTGGCATGGGTACCTCTCTACAAAAAGTCTATGCAAAATCTCCAAGCCAATTGGATAGGCCTCAAGCTAAGTCCACCCTTGCTTTTGGGGTTGTTAGAGGGAGGCTCAGAAGAGGAGGAGCAAAAGTAGTGGGAAGAAGTGGAGAGGAAGGCCGGATTTCATGACAGTGTGGAGGACACTACTTCAGAAGCCTGGGATGTGAGAGTGGCCATCAAAGCAATGAAAGACTAGGAGCTGGACTAGTTGCTTAGGGATGAGTAACCCTTTTAGCAGGGGGGTGATGATGAGCCCCAAAATTGGTAACAATTTGGGCTCATTTGGCCTAATTTTCCTTGTTCAGTCCTTGTTCAAATCCATCATTTTCTATAGTTTATGCATTATTTTTAGTATGTTTATGTCTTTGGTATGAATAAGGGAAGTCACTTTTCCTAGGTGGTTAACACGTGTCTATTTAAGGTTTTTTGACATATATTGGAGCAAAGTCAAAGCAATCATGACCTATAAGGCAGCCAAGCCTGAGGTGAGGACTTGAAATGGGGGTGCCTATGGCATTCAATGACCCTTCCTCGGGATCTCCACCTCCAACTCCGAGCTCCAAAGACCACCAAACCGAATCTAGAAGGCAGCCAAGCAGCATTTAGAAAGGGACTGTTTAACTCACAGTTTGACAGCCGAGTTCCACAAATTGAGGTGGCCAGCTAGGTCCCTCGTGATCTATAAATGTTGAAGCCTCAGCCTTCATAAAAAGACTTTTTGAAACTATTGTGTGCTTTGCACCTCAGTGCTGTAGCTCTATTTTGTTCTTTTGTAGCCATTTTTGGCATGACTCTTATGATTATTTTTGGATAATGAGAAGCAGTTTGGTTTCCTATCAAGTCTGATTTTTTCGTAGGAGCCATAACTCTCAGGGTTGGGCCCAACCTGAGAGCCTAGGGCCTCCTTTTTGTATTGTTACTTTTCCTTTACGTATCACTGTTTTCCTTTATGCATTTGAATATATTTCTGTTAAGTAGATTTCGTTATGTTGCTTGAATAGATCACTATTTATGAATGACTTTGGTTTAGGTGTTTTGGTAGGATAATAACAGCAAGACCTCCAAGAAAAAGGGACAACCACACTCCTGGTTTCACCTCATCCTTATTGGATTTGGGGCTAGAATTGAGGAACAGTGCTACCTCACAAAAACACTAGTTTGCTTGTTTATGCAATCTTTTAGTGTGCTTGTTTTATTAGAAAAGATTAGTCATGGGTTTGGACATCTGAAATGTTTCTTTACATAGATGGTGTACAAGGTTTTCTTCCCAAATAAAGTTGTTGCTCATTTATGTTGTTGATGGTTAGACTAGACTAGTTTAGGATTTGATCATTTGTAGGTCTTTGTTGATTTGATCAAGGTACACCGTGCAGGGCATCTTCTTCATTCATTCATCTACCCAAAGTATCATCTCAGCCACCTGTCATGTCTCTTAGCTAAGTTTCTCGTTCCCCATCTACCCTTTTTTTCCACGAATCCTTACCTCCTTACCTATCATTGCCTTAGCCTTCTTCAAGCCAAGTCAGCCTTCTACATCTCTTCACCAATCCACCTACCAGTCCTTAGGCCATTTTAGACCCCTATCCTACCTCCAGATCCATCCATGCACCTTCCCTCACTCATCCATCCCCTAAAAACCGATTTCCAAACATCCTGTAGAAATTCTGAAACTTCC
>APFE030508078.1:12365-31214 GCA_000404065.3 Pinus taeda | reverse complement strand
AATAGGCCATGTTTTATGTGCTTGTAGATTTGATTTTCAAAGTATGTTATCTTCTGATTTTGTAGGTTTTAATCGTTGTTGTTTATATTTATGTGAATTACACATTGTTGAAATTTTGGTTAAGTGGTTCAACACATATATGGAATATAATTTAGTATTAGAATATACTATAACATGACATGACAATTAAAATATATTATGTGCCTTGAAAAGTGTGTGCCAAATTTCAAAATTGCATTGATTGCATGATTCTCAAATATACCTATATATATTGAATTGGTTATTGGATTATGATCTTTTTAAAATGAATGTCCTAGCTTATATACAGCCTTGGGTGCCTTTTCATGAGGGGTCATGATCTTTGATCATGCTCTTCAACATAATTAATATATAATTATAGTTATTTTGTTTTTTTATACTATAGCATTGTCTACCTCTCAAAAGAAATTATTTTTCCTCAAAGCATAGGTAATGAGGGATGTTGTTAACGAAAATATTATATCTCCAAGAAGCATATTTTTTTGGTAGGCTCTTCCACTTAATGAGGTATTCTTTAATTACTCTAAAATCTAATCACTTGTATTTGGTAGAAAAGATAGCTTCCAATTTAATGCAACTTCTTCCTCATCATTCAATGTAGGAAGTGTTGTTTGTGCTATTTGATGTTCCCCATCACCATTTTTAGACATGAAACATGCAAAACATTATGGATGTGGATTATTTCATGTAATTTTAAATCTAAGCTACTTGATTGATTTTATTAACAACTTGATATAGCCCATAAAACTTAGGGGTTGGCTTATTTTTTCCTTGTTGTTTTAATGTTAACTATTTGTAAGGTTTAAGATTCACATATACCCAATATCCTTCATTAAACTGTCTTTATGACCTATGTTATTCAATTTATTACTTCATATCATTTCTTGTGATATTCATGGTTTGCTTTAGTGTCTGAACAACTTTTTTGTTCTCCTCCAATTGATCTTTTACTTGGAATTTTATTTCAATTTTAGCTAACACCTTGTTCATACCAATAGAGAGATTGAAATGGCATCATTTTCACTGAAATGTGATAAGTGGAATTGTATCACCATTCTACTAAATGTAACCATTTGAATCATTTGTTTTTCTTTTCTGTTACAAAACAATGAAGACATGCTTCCAAAATTTATTGAAATTTTAGTTTGGCCATTTTTGGGGGGATGGTAGGTTGATCTCATGTTCAAGGATGTCCTTGTACATCCCTTTACGAAAAAATGATTTACGTGCATTATAGTAGATTTTGAGAAATCCCACGTGTCCAATTGTTAGTTTGTCATGGCACTCTTTAAGAACTTTGGACCTTAATTTGGAAATTGGACTTAGATAGATTTATCTTTTATACTAAAGGATGCCATTCTTCCATTCAAATTTTTAGTTAGGAAAAGGATTGTTGATTATGTTACATGTTTATGGGTTTTCGCATACTCACTTCAAATTTCATCTAACCATTTTGCAACTATAGTTGAGATTGAAAATAAAAATGGATGTTTGTCTTTTTGAGATATAGCATCAACTAAGACATTGTCTTTACCCTTTTATGTAGAATTTGTAAATAAAAGGTACCTAATTTTTCCAACCATTTTTGCATGCTATTGTGATCTATAAGTATCAATAATTTTCTTCCTAGAAGATTTTTTTTCCATTTGGTTACAGAATTCATAATGGAAAGCATATCTTTATCACATTTTCATTTCAGGAACTCCCTTTACTTATCTTCTTGCTCTCAAAAGCCATGGGATGTGCATCTTGCATTAATAAGGCTCATATTATGAACCTAAAATCATCACATTCAATTACAAAAGGTTTTGGAAAATCGGGAGTTGATAATACCAATGTTGTTGACAAGATTTCCTTTAATACTTCATAATATTGTTTTGCATAATCATCCCACAAGAATTTTTTTTTCTTTAAAGTATCTGTCAAAGGAGCAGTTATGGAGTCACAATTTCAAATAAATATTTGGTACTATCTTGCCAACCGTAAAATGCTCTTAATTTGGAGATGTTAATTTTTTTAGGCCATTCTTTAATTTTCTTGATCTTATTGGCATCTACCTTTACTCCTTTGGATATTACACGTTTTAGGTACTCTACTTATTCTTTTCCAAGGGTGCATTTGGACATATTTTCACAAATCTATTTTTTTTCTAGTACAATAAGAACTTGTTCTAGGTGTTGTAGATATTCCTTCCATGTTTTACTATATACATGAATATAACAACAAAACTAGCACAAACTTCGTTGAGTACGGTTGGAATACCTCATTCATAGTAGTATAGAAAGTCATTAGAGCATTAGTTAAACCAAAAGGAATTACTTTAACTTGTAATGACCTTCATGAGTTCAGAAGGTAGTTTTTGTAGTATCCTCTAATATTACTCATATTTAGTAGTATCCAGATCTCATGTCAAACTTTGAAAAATATTTGGCTCCATGAAGGGAAGAAGGAACTTACTCTTAATTTTTATCTTGTTCATTCCTCTATAATCTATGCATATTATAAATTATGTATCTTTCTTCTTAATTAAAATCACAGGAACAATGTAAGGGCTTCTAGTTTTTGTAATGATACCACATTTTTAGTGGTCTTGGACTTTTTTTCAATTTTAATTTTTTGATGGTGTGGATATCTATATGGATTGATATTGATAGGGTTTTACCCCACCTTGACTTTGATTATGTTCTCATTTTCCCTTTGAGGAGGTATTTGCAAGGGAAGATCTTGGAACACCTTCTTGTGTTTTTTAATTAATTCTTGAATCTTGGTTTTTTCATCACTAACTTCTTCTGAGGACAATAGTTCCAGCTAAAGATATTGGTTCATATAGGTTGGTGCTCCTTTCCGAATTAACTTCATCATATGTTGAGAACATAAAGTTTGATTTCAGGGCCGCTAGAATCCAAATAATTTGTACATTTTTCCTTGCCATTTGAACTTAATAAAGTTCTCTTGATGATTGGAATAATAATCACCTAATGGTTGTAGGCATTGTATTCCTAAGGCTACATCTACTCCTCCCCGAGGCACATTTTAAAACTGAGACTATAAATTGTATTTTAACCTTTTGGTACTTCCCCACATTTTCAAACTTCTTTCCATTTGCTACCATGACCTTCATATTGGCATTAGATATACCAAAATATTCAAATTGTTTTTCTAGGTTCATAATGACGAAATTATGGGTAGCTCCAAAATCGATTAAGACCATTACATTACTCTTTTTTATATATCCTTTTAATTTTAATGCTTTTTGTTGGGCTATCCATGTGGTATCCATAAGTGATAGTTGCAGTGCTTCCTCATTTTAGAAATATGGGGAAAGGTTCTAATGATTCTTGTCTTCCTCTTCATCTTAATCTTTAGTATGTGAATCATTTTTTTCTTTTCACACATATAGGTTCTTGTTGTTGTTTCTTTTAAGACATTTCCGTTGTGGTCCCATTTTTCTCCACAATATTTACACTTTCCTTTCTTTCTATAATTCCTTCATTGGAATTCTAGATTAAGCTTTCCATATTCTCTTAAATAAGGTGGAAAGTATTTTGAAATTTTTGTATTTGTAGGCTATACAAACTTCCATAGTTGTAAACTTTATCAAATCTTGGAATTGGTGATAATTCAAAAAAAATCCCAATTTCTTTTTCTTTGTGAAATACTTCTTCCATAGTTATAATATCATGAAAAAAAAGTTCATTTTGGAGGTATGGTTTAAGTCTATTAATATATGATTGAATAAGGAATTGTGTTGATAAACCAGTACTCTTGTAGCTAGTGTTTTCCATTCTTGAGTATACTCGTCCACACTTCTTTTTTGTTGTAATCTAGTGAGTCCTATGAAAAAATCTTCTTCTTTGATACGTTGGAATTGTTTAAATAATTCATCTTTGAATTTATTCCAACGTGTTGCATATGTTGAATTATTCCACCACATATATCAGTTATATGTGTTTTATTCAAGCTACATGGATGCATGCTTAATTTCTCATCACCACTATAAATGTTGTAAATTTCAAAACAATCATATGCTTTGTTGAACCATGTCACACCGTGCTTCTCATTATCATCAAATTTTGACAATTCAAGCTTTTCCCTTCGTTGGTATGATGATGATCGGTTGGTTGGGGTATGCTGGAAATTAGTTAGGAATCATTATATTATGAGAATTTAGTATATGGATTTTTGTATTTGGTATGATAAATGAATGAAAATATTTGGGAGTGTGAGGCGGGCTTCACAAGTTTGGCATATTCGAAGAGTCTTGTTGTTGGGTAGTTGTGGCATTCCTTGATTGCATGGGCTTTATTAAAGTATTCATCACTATGATTATGATCATTATTCATTTTTTATGGTTTTGATTAGCCCATTTATGTACATTTTCTTGCTCATTTTGAATGGCATCATAATTTTGGTTCCATTGATCTTCTAACTCCTTTTGTTTCATCTATAGCTCCACATATCTTTCATCATTCTAGTTAAGTTTCTTCTCAAATTCGTCCAATCTGTTATTGAATTCTCCCATCGTCATCATTTTTGTAATCGATGGTGTTTTTTCGATCTATCTTGACATACTTCTTCAAGATTTAATTGCTTTTGTTTAACTATATATGTATAGTTAATAATTAACAACTAATAATTAACTATAATATATAACCAAAATAACTAAATAGTTTTATTATACTTATATTATACTAAATCTATTAAAAAAAGGATTGGTTTCTGAAATACTTGCCCATGGGGGATTACGTTGGCGATGGGAATTCATTGGGGAACAAGATGATGTTGGTGGGGAAGCATATGAGAGGACATGGTGGATGAAAATTGATAAGGAGACAAGGAGCGGCAAAAAAATGTAACAATGGATGCGGAAGTGTAAGTGTATGAGGTGACACTGGTGGGATGAGACACAATTTTACCAATGAGAGGCAGTGACGATTGGAAATGAGGTCATGGTAATGCTAGTTTAATAGTGGTGGAGGCGTGGTGTTGTAGTGGCAATAACAAGAAACTTTTTAATAGGTGGATGGTTGATAGAAATAGTTAGACAATAAGCGGGAGGGCGATAGATTGTATGATGGACTGAATAGCTAGTGATGGTTACAGAGACTTTCTAACCACACACTAAGCACTATATGGTACCAGCACTTAGTTTGTAGTTAGAAAGTATTCGTAACCCTCATTAGCTATTCAGTCTGTCATACAATCTATCGCCATCCCGCTCATTGTCTAACTATTTCTATCAACCATACACCTATTAAAAAGTTGCTTGTTATCTCCACTACAGCACCATGCCTATCTTGGTTGTTGAATGAAGATATTTTACAATGTAGGCCATGGATTAAATATACCCTAAGGTTCCTTTTCATGAGGGGTCATGATCTTTGATCGTTCCCCTTTACATAATCAATATACAATTTTATAGTTATTTAAATTTTTTTTATGTATAAAACATAGTAATTTAGAGGCCAGCTATTTTACTTGTAGTACTTAGAAGTGGTTATTGGGTGGTGAAACCTTGGTATGCTTGAGATCAACACTTGCACCTATGAAGGGTCTAACGAATTGAGCCCTGTTTATTCTTATGATGAGAATATGTCCATTTACGACAAGTAGTATATCAATTACATGGATTTTTGTTATGGAGTTATTTTTAGTAGGTGAGATGCCCAATAGGACTTGTGGTAGGTGGTTGATTTGTTCCTTTAATATCAACGTGCCCTTATATGATAAGAAGTTGTTCTATTTTATTGGTATTTGGTATGGATTTATTTTCAATGCCTATGATGCTCATGGGTACCCATTATAGGTGGTTGATTTGTTCTAGTGGATATCATTGTGTTCTACATCATTTATGGATGGCATGCATTTATTTTCAATGGGTGTGATGCCTAGGACTTGTGATAGGTGGTTGACTTTTTTAAGTAGATACTAATGTGTTTCGCCTATGATAGGTGGAGGATAAACTTAATAAATGGTTGGTATGTGATCTATATTTTAGCGGATGTGATTCCTAAGAGGCATATGATGGGTCATTGATTTGTATCAATGGAAACCAATGTTTGGGGTGGATTTATGCTTATAATAATCATGCACGATGATTTGATTGTTCATTGATTTTTGAAGCTCAAAATAGGTTGATTCATTTTGTGATAGATTCATTATTATTCCTTGATATGTTTTGGTTTATTTTTTACTCAAAGGTTTGTAAGATTGGCAACCTTTCTCAACTCTGTGATTGTTGTAGATGGACGAAACTTCCAATATTGCCCTTTAGGATAGTATTGATTGTACATCTTGCGTATTTTTTGAGATATTGACCATGGATGTGATTACTAGTGGAATGCTAAACTATTGGTGATCTTATGCATTTTATATTTGTAGATAATCTTGGATAGTAGATATTTCATTCATATATTCTTCATATGTGTACTCTTTTCTTAGGGCATTTGCATTGAAGAATGTTGTGTAAGAAATAATGGGAGTGGTGATAAGCATTAGTCACAAGGTTACTAGATTCGAGAATTAGGTAGAGGGAAATTATTATGATGATAATATTGGTTCAAGTTCTCTGAATAAGAGGGAGGTGAAGTTGTTGAGGTTGTTAGCTCAATGGCCAAAAAATTATTGGTGCATGAGAGGGATTCTTATGCATAAAATTGATGATAATCCTTTATGGATTGTTGTTTCACTTACCATGCTTTGTATTTTAAAATATATGAGTTTATATGTATGTAAATTGTATCTTGTTCTTTTGATGGATTTGATCCACTCATCCATATCCTATTGGATATGTGATTATTTTTGTATGATGAATGATGATTATCTCTAAATGCAGTGTGTTACAGGAAAATTTGACCTAAGAAAGTAGGTTACTTTTAACCCAATAGATTAGAGGATGATCTACCCAAATGTGAGTGCGTTTCATAAGAATATCAAGAGTTCAAACCCTTTGTTCCTACCCACGCAGATAAATGCATTCAACACTCATGCAGTATGTTGCAAAAGAATGGTTGAAGAATTAATACTCATTACGCTTGCAGGTTGGTGTAGTCTCTTGAGTCCAATGACAAGAAATCCATGCTTCCACTTGAATATATTTCTTCTTCTTGTAAAAATAAGGACCCTGCACAGATGCACAACCAAGAAAACCAACAAAAAACTTCCTCAAAAGGCTTATTATATTAAAATAAAATGCACTAGTATAAAATATGATTCAGATTGCATATACAGGAAAGGAACATATAGATCTATTAATCCAAAATCATAGTACAAGAAATGTATAGCTCTCAAAAAATGAGATCCTACCTTCAATCCTGTAGCATGGTCTCCTCCCAATACAACAGAGCTCCTGCACTATAATATGGATACTAGATCCTACCCTCTTTCCTCTTGGTGAGATTATATAGGTTCATTCTATCCTCTGGGATAATATATATAGACACCTACGGGCTCGAGAAGTTAAGAACTTCTACAATAATATACCCCTAGTCAACTCATACATAAGTAGGTTAAGTTGATCTCCTTGGGAATGACAAATTATAGAAACCTTTTTCACAATTATGAGCTCTTTATTAGTTGTCTCAATTATGAAATTATTATTATCTCATAATTATAAAATTTTGACAAAATAATTATGAGAAATAACTCAAATTTCATGTAATTCCACCCTTTTAACATGGAATAAATCTCACATACTTAAAAAAGAAGGTGAAATGAAATACATTCTAGCCAACAACTAATGTAAGTTGAAATTGGGTCTCTCTTACTATACTAGAGTGGAAAATAGGGCTATAACAGATGCCCCATAATGCATGAGTTTAGAAGAGAAACTAATGGCCAAAATGCATTACCTAAAACTCAAAGCTTAAAATGTGAAGGAGCCAAGACTGTGAAATTGCATCGAAGGAACTCAAGGTTGAAATCTCAACTTTGCTGATAAAATCCCTGAGGCATGCATAACCATGCTTAGTCATAAAGGGATACTGAACATGGATGCCAAATATACACTATAGATCCATGACATGAAATGCTGAGACATGGCCATGAACGATACATAATGGATCCATGTGACACATCAAAAAATACCATGGCCACCAACAAATATAGTGTGGATCTATGTCATGGTATACATCAATAAGGTTATGGACACATAAGACAGGAGGTGCCCTAGAGTAGTCCTCAAAGTACATAATGAATATATAACTCCAACACAGCCTAGGAATGGTGCCATATAAGAGTGATATGTCCCTAACCTAGGGGCTTTGACATAACCTCGATGGTATGAATCTATGGCATGCGAATAGATGATTTGATATCAAACATGGTAGAAACTATCTGATTACTGTTCAATGAGGTATATCATTAAAAGACGCTAGGGGAACTACCAATGATGAAAATGAACCCAAAGTTACCTTGCATAATCCATTGAGTGTGAATATATGAGTTGATTTCAAGCACGCATGGACTTGACCAATTAGGATTCAATAATGTAAACCCATTGTCAATTATGAGGAAACCTACTACTAATGACTGCAAGCTCCAAGGTACTACTGGCTCCTAGATCAATCTCTTGCATAATGGGTTGAATTTGATAAGAGAAGATCTATCAAAGGAAGGCCTTGATTTATCCCCCATCAAACAAAATGGAACAAACCAAGATGATGTAGTGAATAGATGAAGTCATGAAGCGATGAAGTACAAGTGACACATGGATGGTTGACTCAAAAAGGTCAATAGGAAACTGCAAATGGATGACATAGACTGAGAATTCCCTTGAATGCACAATGGCATGACACAAAAGTGACTTGGTAGCATGACTAATGAGCACCACATGATATCATGCAACAATACATGAGGCATTGAAGTACACTCCATAGTGATTGGAGGAGTATTTAACAGGAGGAGTAGGTAAGGTACGGTTCCTAAGAAAGCTAAAAACCCAAATATAAGATAATGATGCAAAAAGGTGCCATATTCAAGGGTAACATGACTAACACTACAATTTTGAGGACTAATAGAAATAAATGTTCCCTTTCCATTTTCTCTTTTTAGTCTCCTTCATGGCTTAATGAGCACAAAAGAGAAGACAAGAATGCTCAATAGGTTCCTTTTTCATAACTTTTAATGAGGATGAAAAAGATATTAAAGCACACTCCTACCCTTATAATAGTTTAAAAACAATTTGAGAATGGAAAAGAGATCATTCGCCGACTTTTAATTTAATTAACATGCGGGAAAATATAGAAAGAACTCGACATTTTCATGTAGGTTTTACGAGCATGAAAATATGGAAAAATAAGCTCGGTATTTTCACAAGTTTAACGAGTCATGAAAATGGGACCAAAATGAACTCGATGTTTTCATTGATTTATGAGGATGAAAACAAGGTAAAAAGGAGATCGGTCATAAAGAGATACTGAACATGGCCGCCAAACATGGAGTCGCCAGATCTATTATGGGAACATTTGACCTAAGCAAGCAAACTAATTTTAACCTAGTAGATTAGAGGATGATCCATCCATATGTGAGTGTGTGATCATAAGAAGATTAAGATTTCAATCCATTTTTCCTATCCATGAAAACAAATACATTCAACAATCATGAAATATGGTGCAAAAGAATGGTTGAATAATTAATACTCTCTACCCTCACAAGTTGGTTTAGTCTCTTGAGTCTGATGATAAGAAAAGCCTACTTCCACTTGAAGATATCACTTCATATTTCAATAAGAATGACCATGCACACATGCACAACCAAAAAAACCAACAAAATCCTTCTACAAAGGGCTTATTAGTTTAAAACAACATGCATTAGTGTAAAATATGATTCAGGTTTCATATACAGGAAAGGAACATATAGAACTATTAATCCAGAATGATAATACAAGAAATGTATACCTCCCAACAAATTAGATCCTATCCTCAATCTTGTAGCATGGTCTCCTCCTCCTAATAGAATATATCTCTCGCGCTATAATATAGACACCTAGGGGCTCGAGAAGTTAGGAAACTTCTACAATGTTAGACCCCTAGCCAACTCATACACAAGTGGGTCAAGTTGATCTCCTTGGGAATGAAAAACTTTAGAAACCTTTTTCACAATTATGAGATTTTTCTCAATTGTATCAATTATGAAATAATTATTATCTCATAATTATAAAATTTTGACAAAATAATTATGAGAAATAACTCAATCATGTAATTACACCCTTTTAACATGGAATAAATCTCACATAAGTAAAAGAAAAGGTGAAAGGCAATGCATTTTATCTAGTAACTGAAGTAAGTTGAACTTGGGTCTCTCTTACTATAATGGAGTGGCAAATAGGGTTATAACACAATGCCAAAAACATTTGCTCCAAGTTGATGAGTATGGGGATGTTGGAGTCATGATAGGTCATTGTTGATGTATTCCTTTCTTTGGAGTGATTCTAGAGTTTGGTAGGGAGTGCTAATATAGGGTTGAGTTCCTTTAATTTCACATATGGTAATTATTCTTTTGGAGCCAAATACTAAAAGGAAGAGGGATTGGATTATCTTGGTGGTACAAGCCAATTGGCTTTGTTCTATTCCCATTTCATGTTAACATTTCATAGGATGACTTATAAATTTCTTGGTTGATTAGAGACACAAATTTATATATAATGCTTGTCAGGTTAATTAGGGACGCACCTTTATCTGCAATTATTGTTTGGACATTTAGGTGTGTAAACCTATACTTGTGGAGCACATTTCCTGAGGACACTCAAATAACTAATCACCATAGAAGAGAGCAAGTTGGATTAAAAATTTGTTGGGAAGCACACGATATTGGACGATGGGCATTAATCCCAAGGGGTACCATGCTTAGGGAAAATTTCACCTTGGGGGTTGGGTAAACTTTATTTTTACACATGGAAATATTTGTATTATAGAGCACACCATGTGAGTTTGCCTTGTTGATTACTTCTATGGGAGTATGTCCTTGTTTTATTTTAGCTTCCCTAGCCTAATTTATATATAAATGGAGAAGATATCTCTTGTATTCATTGTAATTATTATACTTTATTCTCTATATGTATCTTATAAATATCTTATCGGAGAAATATATTATGGTTCATGATGTGTAACAACCCCCCTACTATCCCTAAACCCGAAACTAACCCTGAAACTAAAGGTATGTTGACAGTGTTGGATACTGCCAACATGCAGGGGGTCTCCCCGATGTGAAGTCCCAATTAGACCTCGCACAATTTAGAGAAGCCCCATTTTAAGTAGCAACCCGGTGACCATAACACAAAGTTTTGCCTTGGTTTCAATAGATAACATAAGAGATTACATACATAAACCTTGAATAAGGGAGAAAGTTGAAATTGTGAAACACCAATTGAAATGTTTAAATTGAGACCTTCACAAGCAGGAGACAAAAAGTGGGTCTCTAGAAGGAAGTAATAGTACTAACCTAAGAAAGACACATGAGAGCATAAAAAGATTCATTAGATAAATAGTTCACATAATGGTTGTAAAGTCAATAAAACACATGTTCAACAAGATAACTACCAAAGCCAATGAAATAGTTCAATTCTCCAATACATATGAACACAACATATACCATAAATATCCCAAGAGTAGTCCTAAAACATTTGTGATACATGCATGAATATGCGTTGGCTCATTGAATTTCAATTAGGTGAAAGATCCAAGTACACAGTTACAATGATGAGGCACTAGTTTTATTAGTGGAACATTAAGTGACTTCTTGCTTCTCAAAATAATAGTTTTCTCTCCTATTCCAAGTAGAGAAGCCTGGAGTAACTCTCCAAATCCTAAGCCTCCAAAATCCCTTTTCCTGAGTTATGAGGTTACTTTTAAACAAGAGAAATGACCTTTCATATCCTCATGACTCTTGGACCATCCTCATGACTCGTGTACTTCTAATATGTCCTTTGGACGTCTAACCAACTCTTGAACTTCTAAATGAATTTTGGACTTCTTTATATGACTTTTAGACTTCTATACAACTCTTTTCCATATATGGTTGTGTGACTTTTCATATTCCACATATGACTCCTAGACTTCCACACATTAAATTTTGTCCTTTTCCTTGAATATACATCATTACATTCCACTCAATGATGTGGTATGACACATGGACATGTATTGACCATTATGATAACACTTGTATGAGTTACAACTTGACAATGATGAAATGGATTTCATGATGAGGTGGCAATGCCAAGTTGTCTTCCTTGTTGCTTGATCTTGCATTCTTGATATTAGATGTGATCTATACTTCATATTCATGAAGGATTTGCTTTGTTTCTTATCTTCGCACTCCAAAGGGTCTTTCATCAATGTCATAATCCTCTTATCATCATGCAATGTCTTCTTTCTATCTCGGTCCATGATATGCTTCATGTCCCCATGATAGCTCTATTTTATTCTTCTTCTCCATAGGTGTTCCTTTATGCATCCTTCTTTCTATCTTATTTGAGCATTACCTTGTAATTCTAGGAAGGTACTCATACCAATGAAAATCATCCATGAAAAAGAAAAATAAATCTTAAGAACATCTATTCTATCATTGCCTAGCTCATGGAATGATTGGCTCATGATAGGCTTATGAGAGGGTTAAAAGAAGAAGTCTTGATTAGGCGGGTGTAGTTAAACTCATCAAGGCTCATAAGAGGCCTTAAAGGTGTTCTTGTGCACTCAAGAAAGAGAGAGAGAAATAAAGGGTGTAGGGTGCAGGTCTGGAGCACGAAGGAGAATCATTCCTTAGTTTAGGGTGTGCTCATGTGCTCAAATAATAGAGGGCACAATGACACACACCAAAGGGATGAAGGGGTCAGGATTCGAGCCTTCATAGTGCACTTATGCACTCGGGAGGAACTAGGAAGGAACATGTCTTTGAGTTGAAAGAGTGCGCTCAAATGAAGGATTTAGGGTTTGTGATCTCGCAATGCGCTCTTCAAGAGAAGAATGAAGGCTTCGTGCTTCAATAGTGTGTCATGCACTCAAATATTTCAGACTTCAAGAGTGCACCATGTGCTCAAAGGGAAGGATGACGGATTCATGCTTCATGAGTGTGCCATGTGCCTTAAGGCTTTGTGCTTGGTGAGTCTGACATGCACTCTAAGGGAAGGATTTGTGCTTTGTGAGTGTGCCATGGCTCAAAATCTTCAGGCTTTAGGATTGCACCATGTGCTCAAGAGGATACAAGGCTTCATTGTTCTAAAGTGCACTTTATTATTTTGAAGAGTGATTCATTGTTCTGAAGTGCACTTTGTTGTTTCGAAGTCCACTCAGGCTTGGGAAGGTAAAATTCTCTCCAATAGTGGCTTCTTGTTCATCTGGAATGCGCTTTTCGTTAAGGGAGGAAGAAAAAGGCTAGTTGACTTATCCTTAGGAATTAATAATGAATTGTGAGAGGGAGGAGACCTTAGAAAAGACTTAGTGCACAAGTATGGGAGGAAAGTTACATCAATGAGGCCCATGAATATTTTTGTGCTCATCACCTAGTAAGAAGGTTAATTCCTTTAGAAATTGCACTTGGTTGAAGAACCAAGAAGGGATCCAAAATGGCTAAGTGTGGGATCAACAAAGTAAAAGAGAGAAATGCATTCATACATGATTCTATCTTGGATCTTACACATAATACCATCAATACAAGCCAGAAGAAAACACAAGACTCATGAATAATTATCACACTTCTAAATGACAAAAAAGAAACACTTATTTCTATTTGTGATAATTGAAAAAATAGATTACGACACTTAGAACCAAAGTTACGACAAATATGAAAAAAATCCCAAAAATGTGCGCTAAGATGTAGGAATGTGTCTAGCACATATTCTAATGATATGTAATGCATAATTATGTCAATACTAACTTCGGTGATGTGAAAATGTGTGACACATGAGGAAAATGTAAGATGACACTTGAAAAATGTGAATGAACTTGAAAGTCACACATGTCAAAGAAAAGATAACATGAAAATGACACTTATTAAAGGGAAAAAAGAAAAATTGACAACCACAAATGTGAAGCGACGCTTTTTGAAGCAAAAATGCCCAAAAGCGACACTTGAGAAAACTCATCGAAATAGAAGTACAAGTTCAACCATAGTGAAGGAGATGTCAAAAAAAGTGTGCACTAACTGTCGACATGATATGAACATCATACATGCACTATCTTTATGGATGGTACTATGCTTTTTCAAGATAGCATAAAGGAACTGCGCTCAAAAACTCATTGAATATTGAGGATGTGTGTGCAAGTGACTTGACAACTTAAAACTAGGAAGAAGACTTAGATACTTTGTGAAACATCAATCAACCATGAAGGTATTATGGAATGATAGATTGTAAGATCCTCATTAGGCTCCAAAATTAAAGTGTAGGAAAAAAATTGGAGGGTATTGATCACAGTGTCAACACTTGGCAACACACTAGTAAAACTCCAACTTCTTTGTTTAGGTATAACTCTCTAAGTGCAAGGTGTTATTATTTCAGGAAGTATTGATTCATCTTGTGGATTAGCTTGGCTTCCCTACTTAATCTTATTAGAGATATAGTCCTGTCCATTCCCTTACTCAGTTAAACACATATCAAGGCTTTCCAAATCAAAATTGTTTCGATCTAGGAAAGGGTATTATATACATGCCAGTCTATGATTATCACAGTATGAGTTTTCATCTCTGGTGTTGCTCCACTGCTAGCAAGCCTAGACAGTACCCTGATGGAGTCACTACAGGAACACAAGCATCTCTTCGTTGCCAACAAGCTTGAATAGTACCTTAGAGAAGTTACTTGTTTCAACTCTCTACATAGGAATCCTTTCTCCTCTTTCACCCTTTATTTATTTTATTTACAGAGATGTGCTTAGGCACTTATTTATTTACCAGGGTGGAAGAGGAATCCTAACTTATAGAGAAAATGAGAGTTTGTTCCTTCAGAGAAGGTAATATAGACCTTTGATATTGGTTTTATCGCTAATTAATTTTCCCTTACCTTTATCTACTCGATTGGATTAGTAAGAAAAACACTATTTACTTACAATGTTAAGTTGAGGAATGAAGATCCTAGAACAAATGCGGGTTTTATAGTTCAACCAAAGGATTTCTGTTTGAGTGGACCGTATTTTCCATTCAGACATCATTGACTTTAAATATATGTAAGCCGAAGATAGAGAAGATGTAATAGATTAGCCAAACATTGTTCATCCTCACGATTTCCCTTTTCAAGTTTTGCCACATTGTGTTTTGAGCCAAACAAGAGCATCTTTCATGCAAAGTACAAAAGGAAAATACATGACTAGTCAACAAATAAAAACCGAAGAACAAAGCAAATGGAGGGAGAATATAGAACAAGATGCAAAATATACAATAAGAAAACATAAATTAGAGGAAATTTCAACCTAAAAGTATCCTCCTAATGAAAAGTAATAAAATAAGAGTTATGAATTTTGGAGGGATTGAAGAAGAAAACTACCTTTTTAATTGTATTTTTTTCATATCTCCTTTTAAGTTTACTGAAATTTCAAGTGTATATACTCATTGGATGTGGAATTTTATTCTACATCTAACGAGTACCCATTATGCATACTTTTGAGAAGACCCACATTGATAAAAATTGACGATACATTAAAAAGGTTTTTCAACACACTTTTTTAATGTATATTTAGTTTTAATCAATGTGGGTCTTCTCAAAAGTATGCATAATGGGTACTCGTTGGATGTGGGATTTAATTATGCATCCAACGAGTGTCTACACTTGAAATTTCAACGAACCCATAAGAAGATAAGCCAAAAATACAGTTAAAAAAAGTAGCTTTTATCATTTTCCCTCCAAAATATTTACATGTACCTCTTTTTAAATTTAAATGATTTACATATTTCAACATGGAAATGACATGAATATTTCATGTGCACTTTTAGACTAAAACTTCTTCTAATGCAAATGCAGAGATTCGATGGAGAGAAGGATAGAGGGTGGATGCAATGCAAGGGAAACTAAATGCAACTAAGCCTACTCGTAACCTAATTATCTAGAAGGTCAAGGCTAAGTGTAATGAAATTTCCATTGTATCCATCATTGTTCCCAACTTGCAACCACAAAGACACAAGCAATTAAAAGCAATATAAAAGTGTGCAATAGAAAAGATAAGAACTTTGAAAACTTACACAACCAATTGAAGGTCTGACTTATTAATAAAAGGATGTCGCATACCAACTAGTTTGAGCTAGGTTCAAACTTTAACTTGTTCTTTGAAATTTTGATTACATAAACCTTGCAAAGTGCTTGTGAATACACATTCATCTATGCTCTTAGGTCTTGCAAACATTAAAAAGGATCGAAACTTATTATTTGCAACAGAGCTTTCTAGGTAATATTCCTATAACCATTCAGTGATTGGATCTCGATATTCATAACAACCACTTTGAAGACCCTGATACTGATGAGGAGGTAAATTCTTAGTTAAAAAATTCAAACCACAAAGAGAATATTTGGTATAATGAACATATTGGTCGATTAACATACAAGGTTCTTGATTCTCTATTGGTTCCCTTTGTGTCCAATTATAGGCTAGAACATCAACATGAAATATTAGGTACTAACAGTTGTTGACATCATAGAACCAAGAAACCAATTAGGATACTGAGTTGACAAAAAATTAGAAACATATGTCAAATAAAACCTAGTGTTTGTATCAGCACGATGATTTTGGTACACTAAATGATTAAAACATTTGCACACACTCAAGCAAAGAAATTGCATAAGGAATATAATTGACTTCAAAACATACACAAGAGAGATGAGAAGGTAATTAGATTCGGAAGGTTCTAACAGAGAGGAATCATTCAACACAAAATGACCTTTATCTTGATAATCAGAATGATAGGCTTTGAAGTTGTGGGGATCCGCGAAATATGTGCTTTGCAACCCTTGGTATAATACAATGGATTCACATGAAAAGGGACTAACCAAACAAGAATCCTTTATTTGATTAGAAATTCTATCTTGATCATTAATAAGATTAATTTGGAAATGTTGAATGTCCTTTAAGGGTAAACTCACATCTAGAGGAACAACGTTAAGGAAATAATTATGCGTGAAAATATGGATCCAACTTAGTTCAGAGATCTCAAGAGGATTGTGACGACCTAACATAACCATTAGCAGGGGCTGAAGTGCCTCAAATTCCTGACAAGTCTCATAATATTCTAATGGTGAGTCATCAAATTTGGGCGGCTTAGAAAAATAAACAGGTAGACATGCAACACTATCATTTAATGTATCAATAAAAAAATGTTAATGCCACTGATTAGATCAGATTTAAGATTAAACACATCAGATCTTGTTGGATAGGGAATTTAAACGCATCTTCCTCCTTACTTACAAAATATTTACAGTTGAATAGATCATGAATAATAGATTCAAACTTTTCATCCTTTGATTATAGTATCACACCATCCTCCACCTAATTGCAACCATGATCAGACAGATAAATATCCAAAGGGTTTAGGGGTCCTATTGGTGTGAAAAACTTATCAAACATATCTAGGTATAATGAATAATTTGATAGGGACAAATAAAGATTGAAAGACTTCGCAGGAGGAGGCGTAGTTGTAATTAAATAATATTGAACTTGAAAGAACAATGGATCAACATCATTGTCATCAGTATAATGGTAAAAGATAGGCATAGCAACATGAGAATCAGATCAACCAGGATCTTCCAAAGATTAAAAAACCTTACAATTTACGACTTCGTATTCGGCATCCAAGGATGTATGAATTAAAGAGGATTTAGGATCATTATGAATTAAAAGAACATCCCAATTCACAAATGGAGATTTTAAACTCTGAGAAATAGAGTGTAAATCAATACCTTGCAAATCCAATCCCTTAGAAGAAGAGAATATATCATTTAATACACTTGAATGTTCACCTCCATATGTGTTAATGGAAACTAGGATTTCATGGTGAGGGTTATCCCAAGTCTCAAATCATATGCGAGGTTCAGAGTCATTTGAAACGTTATCAAGGTTAGAAGATCAAGGATCGAACGAAAAGGCAAGATTATCATCTTGAAAGAGGGGGCAAGATAAGACATACCTTCAATGCTTTTCTCCTCTACATGTCAAATACAACTACCTTGTTCTTGATTACTACTTAAAAAAACGGGTTGAACATCATTATGAGTTATAGTTGAAATAAGTAGATCATGAAACAAGGAATCATGAAACATAAGTAGTAGAGGTTTCAGATTATCCACAGAGACAATCAAGTTTTCATTTGGATTAGATTCAATATTGGACTTATGTACATTTATGTGATCTTGAAAACCCAAGATATCAACTTTCATTTTGGGCTCCATGTGATTACTGAACCATTCCAAGTTTTATTTAGTAGGATGTGGATCATAAAAATTGGATGGAGGTTGAATGGAAAGATCAACAGTTTGATTTTCAGATTTCCCAACTTTAAAATCATCACTAGGGGGCACCCAAATTGGTACTGGGAAGGTTCCTCCTAAGAAGATCAATGTAAACTTTGAAATGGGAGCTGATACTGTTACCTATTTCGTAGAGATAACAAAAAAATGACCCAATTTTGAAAAGGGGCGATGCAGAACACATATTTTTTTTAGAACATAGTTTTTGTCACTTTAAATAACCGATACGATTACCTGTTTCGTAGAGGTAGTAAAAGGTAGTAAAAGCGTGACCCGATTTTGAAAAGTGGTGATGCAGAATACAATACTTATTTTTTGGAACATATTTTTGACAATTTAAATATTCTTATGTATTAAATATAAATATTTTTTTT
>APFE030508077.1:123331-143079 GCA_000404065.3 Pinus taeda | reverse complement strand
TTGCCTCTCTATTTTCGACCAGGGATGAGTAAGAGATCATCATTCTCCAAGTGGAATCAAGAACTATCAGAGAGAGGACACTAATCAAGACCCCAGAAGATGACTCACCCCCCTGCAATCATTTATATATGGATCCCTCATCACAGAGATCCGGAGGCTGGAATCTTGTATCTTGTTGAGAAGTGTTGTTGGTTTTCTGGTATAATTTCATAGTGTTGGGTGATCTAAGCTTTACTTGAGGTGAAGAAGGGCTTTCTTGCTGGAGGATGATGCCAGGTCAGAACATATGGTTGTAATCCTCCTACTTTTCTTGATATTAATAAAGTTATTCAAGTTTTCCTCCATTTTCTTGTATGTTTGATTATATATGCATTTGTATGGTTAACACATATCTGATCATGTGTTATTTATGAATATAGATCTCTGTTCTTCGATAGTTGTATGTTGCTTTGATTCCATAGGTACTCTTTGAAGCTGGGCAGATGAAGAAGAAGCAGCAAAGATCTATTAGGAAGGAGAGGAATCAAGCAAGGAAACCAAACGCAAGACTAAGGTTGGTCTCCTTTGTTCCACTCTTATCTATTTTCATAAAGGAAATCGAAAGTAGACTTTACTTGTTTGTTTCTAAGATATCTACCAGCCTTAGTGGGAATAGCAGCTCCGAGTGGACACTATTCCCGGTAACATACTTGTAACTGGTGATGAGCCCCAAAATTGGTAACTTGTTGGGCTCATTTGGCCTAACTATCCTTGTTCACTCCTTGTCTAATCCTTCATTTTCCATAGCTTATGCATTATTTTCAGTATGTTTATGTCATTTGTACGAATAAGGGTAGTCACTCTTCCTAGGTGGCTAACACGTGCTCATTTCAGATTTTTTTGACACATGTTGGAGCAAAACCGAGCAATCATGGGCTAGAAGACAGCCAAGCCTGAGGTGAGGATTCGTAGGGGGGTTGTCTATGGCATTAAATAACCCTTCCTCAGGATCTTCACCCCCAACTCCGAGCTCCAAAGGCCACCAAAACCGAATCTAGAAGGCAGCCAAGCAGATTTTGGAAGGGACTGTCTAACTCACTGTTTGGACAGCCGAGTTCCACAGATTGAGGAGGCCATCTAGGGCCCTCGTGATGTATAAATGTTGAGGCCTCGGCCTTCGTAAGGGACTTTTGAAACCATTGCATATTTTGCACCACAGTGCTGTTAGCTTTACTTTGTTCTCTTGTAGCCAGTTTTGGCATAACTCTTGTGACTATTTTTTGATAATGAGAAGCAATCTGATTTTATATCAACTCTGAGTTTTCTATAGGAGCCATAGCTCTTAGGGTTGGGCCCAACCTGAGAGCCTAGGGCTTCCTTTCTGTACTGTTACTTTTCCTTTATGCATCATTGTTTCCCTTTATACATTTGAAATGTATTTCTGTTAGGCAGATTTAGTTGTGTTGCTAGAATAGATCACTGTTTATGAATAGAATTGATTCAGGTGTTTTGGTAAGATAATAATAGAAAAAGCTCCAAAGAAAAGGGGCAACCACACTCTCGGTTTCATCTCATCCCTATTGGATCAGGGGCTGGAATTGAAGAAACAGTGCTGCCCCAACAAAAACACTAGTTTGCTTGACCATGCAATCCTTAGTGTATTGTTTTCCTTTGCAGAAGTTAGTTATAGGTTTAGATCTCTGAAATTTTCCTTTTCATAGTTGATGTACATGGTTTTCTTTCCAATAAAGCTATTGTTCATTCATGTTATTGATAGTTAGACTAGATTAGCTAGGACTTTGATCTTTTGCAAGACTTTGTTGATTCGGTTGAATGTACACCATGCAGGGCATCTCCACCACTCTTTAATCCACCTAAATGTCATCTGAGCCACCTGTTCTATCTCCTAGTTGGGTTCCTCGTCTCCCATCTTTCCTTTTTCCGCGTAACCCTACCTACTTGCTCAATCATTGCCTTAGCCTTCTTCAAGCCAAGTCAGCCTTCTACACCTTCTCACCACTCCACCCACCAGTTTCTGGGTCACTCCAGGCCCCTATCCTACCTCCTTATCCATCCATGCATCTTCCCTCACTCACCCATCCTCTAAAATCCACTTTTTAAACATCCTGTAGAAATTTCTGAACATCCTGTAGAACCCCTGCAGACTTCTTGTAGAAGCTCACAAATGAGGTTTCTTGATAGCCAAACTTTGTGAAACTCTCTGGAAGGGCATTGGGGACTCCTTAGATCCTCTCTGAACCTTCCCAACCTTTTCCAAGCATTCCTCATCCTTGATCCATCCCTGCACAAAAAAGAATAGTGAAAGCACATGCATGATAAAACTGACAACTTAATCAAAATTACAAAAAGATATTTTCTTAGGACAGAGGTAGTCTAGACACATGTATTTTAGCTTCATAGAAGTAATGGCATCTCTTTCAGTAGTTTTCATGCTCATCCTTGCATCAGTAGGACTAGCTGGTAGAATTAGGGTTTGCTAGGGTATGCACTTTTCTCCAGATTTTCAATCTCTTTTCGCAAATAGATTAGATTTCTTTGAGTTAGCTTTCATCCATCAATTACAAAGCTTCTTCTAAGAGCTCATAGAAGTTGGCTTAAGCTCCTATCGGACTTGTGCCAGCTGACCAAGTGACAGCTGCGACAAGAGCTAGTACTTGTGCATACAACACCGTTGCTTCCAAGTTTGTTACAAACGACCGGGTTGATAAAAGTAAAGAAGGAAGTCCCAGGAGTTGCAACATTATTGCTGCAATACTGGAGCCCACCAACTGGGCATCCAAAAATATAGTTGACCATGATCTCCTTCAATCAATGAATACTGAGATAATCACTTTCACTGCTGACTGCAACAGATTTGCCAGAGGATCTTGAAAAACATGAAGATTTACCTCCTGCTGAAGAAACAAGGTGTATTTTTCTTTTGATTCTAATCTTCCTTCATAATGTACTTCAGTAAGAGTATATTCCTGGTCCTCAAACAATTCTGAACAAGGAGATGAGCAGATCTCCGCTTCAAAGAACATTACAAAACATGAGACATATGAAGAAGAATCTGAAAGGCAGTGCTGAATGTTCTGATTTCTGTAATTTGAATATTATTTTGATCATCTTCATATGATATAACAGCCAGATTATCATGTTCCTCATTACATTCATCAATCATAAGAAAAGAAACTTCAGATGATTCTTGAAACCCAACACTATCATTTCTATCATTCACCATAAATTCATCCAGAGAAACTTTTTCACTGACTTGAACAAAGATCTCATCTTATTGTTCATGAACTGACTAGATTACCTCTTTATGAAGGCTTTGTTCTGATGACATGAGAACATTTGGATCCATAACTCTGTCTTCTTCATTCTAGATGATTTCAAGAGCAGAGTTCTCTTTCATGGGCTTCAGCACAAGGTATTCATGGTCATCACAATCTGTCTCTCGGTCTGATTTATCATCATCATTATTTGAGATTGGAACATCATTTTCCTGCGTATCATCTTTTATTTCAACCAGATCTGAAATAAAACTTTTTCTCTCATCATTTTCAACCATATGGACATCTTCAACCTGTTGATCTTGATAAGTATCCTCTAAGATTTTTGTGTGCTGCTGAAACGAATTTTCATACAATGCTTCCATGATCTCATCATCCATGAAATTATCATCTTCATAATATTTCTCAAGGCTTTCAATAAAACTATAAGCATGTTTGCAACAATCCTGAACTAAATGTAATGATGGATAAGAGTCTTTATATCTTTCAAAGAACAGGGTATGAAACTCTTTCAAACAATAAATACAAGCAGGCAGCAAACTTTCATACCAAGATTGGGCTTCACCTTCCAGAGTGGCCAAGAATATCTTCATCAAGCAATCTTCGGGAAAATCAACCTTCAATTTGCGAAAATGCATGTGAAATCTAATCAGATGTAAAGCAGCATCCTTCCCATCATCGTCTTTAAACGTAGGCAAATTCTTTGACCAATCTACCTTCGGAATCTTATTTGGAAAACCTGGGATGTGATCTCGGCTCATGGGAGCATATCTTCTTGCAACCCATTCCATCTTGAAATCCTTAAGGTTTCTGATCTTCCTGCAGTGGAGTCACCATGAAGCATTGATTTTTGGAGTTTTCAATGAATGGATTCGCCAGGTGAATGATTTCAGCCTTCTTCTGTCTTATCGTTGTCCACCATCACCCATCAAATCTAAACTTAATGATCGGTACTGGGGAAAGCCAATCAACTTTCATCAACAAGCAAACCATTTTCTTCCCCAGTGGACTCGCCACTATGTTAGTGCTCAAATCTGCCTTAGGCTGAAAGAAGGCAGGATTCAAGATAACACCATACCACACTCAGCCTCATAGCTAGCCCTACGAGGACAGGAGAGGGCTCTCTCCAGGTCAACTCAGTAAAAATACTCAATAGGGTTTGAGATGACTGAAAATGGATACTGATTGTAGGCTAGTAAATAAATATGAAAGAAGTAGTTTAATAAATGATTGAGTTTTTAGGGTTGTATGGGACAAAGAACAACATTAGTTGAGAAATTAAATCAAAGACACAGAGTGTTTCATGAGGCAAGATAGGTATGAAATTTATCATTCAAGTTTGAAATAATATGGAGTGGAAAGACTGTTGAGACAGAAGAAAACACACAGAGGATGAACGCTTTCCCAAGGCAGAGCAATAAATTGTATTCTACCTTTCTTACTTAAAAACATTCAACTGGAAATGATTATGAATGAACTGTAAAACATAACAAAAGACATATGAAACAGGAAGAAGACACATATGCTAAATTCATACCACATGAATCTCATGAATCAAATCCGCATCATGTTATTAATTTCCTAGCCAAACTGTATAGTGAAGTGCTGAGCTTTCCTTCCCCACTTCTCCCAGAACTCCCAAACTTTTTAAATGATTTACAATACAATAAAATAAACTCAGCGGTGGGAGAATAGATCGATGGAAAATAGGGAGTTGTTTCAACTGAAATTATGAAGAAAGAAAAAGAGCCATTCCTTTGTTCTAAAGACAGAACAACGTTCCCTTGAATTTCTCTGATGACCAATTAAAAGGAAAAAATTGTTGCGTGGATCTCATAAAATCGTGACTGAGGACAAAATAGGCATTCCGTTCCTATCTTTCTACATCTGCTCTCGGCTTTCCTTCTGATATTAGTTTCTCATCCATCTCCATTAACTGCGGAAAATAATCTAAAGTATATGTGGGTCCTTCTCCTTTGATACCGAGTGTATCCAAATCATTTAGAATATTCTCAAAAAATTCATTACTCTTTTTAGCAGGATTCATGTCAACAAAGCGTATGATTAATCGCCCTTTATACCTATGAGCAAAGTATTGGTTTAAAAGAGCAGCCTTTGCATGCCCAATCTGGAGATAACCACGTGGCTTAGGAGGGAAACGTGTACACACGTTTCCCATTTCAGCATCTGGTAGGTCAATGTCAAAGGAACCCTCTGCTTTTTCTATCTCGTCATCTTTGCCCAGTAATTTCTCATCCAAGATAGCACAAGTAGTGACCATAGTACACCCATATTTAATTTCATCCCAGGTATGGAATTTAGGGATATAAACATCAATTGATCTTGAATACCCAATTGTGAATCTTGATCTGCCACCCACGATATATAGCTTATCTTCAAACGCATAAGCAAAGCAACCCCATCTTGGGCATCTTAGACTTTCAATCAGACTCCATTAGTCGTTCTGTCGGTCAAACACTTCAACACTTGAAAGAGTCTCTCCACATGTTCCATGCCACCACCGCACAAGAAAATTTATAGCGTGCCACCTTCATCTTTGAAAGCATGCTCCATCTGTTTAAGGTTGAGTCATATTGGTATACATCTACTGAAGCTCGAGCATTGCCATTATCGTCTTCGACTAAACCTGTTATGACCAGAATTTTTCCATAGATCACAACAAATCTGAGTGCTGCCTTAGCAGGACCAGGCATAGGAGGAAGAGTCTGCCACCGGCCATGTAGAGGATTTAGAACCTGCCAGCGGGTTCCTTTATCCTTTGGATCTGCAGTTAGTACATAAAGCCATTCTTCCATTGTACCGGCATGTTTTCTTACAACAGAGAACTCTCTGGTTTGAATGAATTTCCTCCATGACTTACAAACAGAACCCAATGACTGAAAATGCACACAGGGCACAAGTGCAAGACAATGCTTAGCTACATCATCAGGCAGACCTGGAATAACGGAGCATCCAAATTCAATGCTCTGTGATTTACTTTTTGCTGTTAAAACTTTCTTCTGAATGGAAGATCCCATGTGTATCCTAGTACCATCCATCCTTTTGCTTTCTTTCACCACAGCCTGGAACTTTGAAGCACTTTTTAACTTGTACACAAGAGACTGTTCTACTTGCCTATTGTATTAAGATGATTCTTTCAATTGAGCAAGGAGATTTGCAAGACTCTGCCATGGTAACACAGGTCATAACAGTTTTCACAAAAACCAGTCCCTTATTTGTTTCTGCACTTGAAAATGGGAAGATTTATCAACCACAACCTACAAGGTTGACACCACAACAATTGGAGGGAAAAAAAATCAAAAGAGCTTTGTTACAGTTGTGATAGAAAATACACTAAAGGTCATAAGTGTGCTGAGAGGAAAATATTTTACATAGCTTATGAATAGGAGGAAGAAAAGGAACAAGAAACATAAAAATAAGAACGTATACACCAGCAACCAACCCTAAAGGATGAAAAAAAAAGAAATGAATTTGACCATATCTTGTAGTGCATTGGCGGAAATTACCACTCCCTAAACTCTCAAGATAGAAGAATATATCAAGAAGAAAATGGCAATGGTGTTGATTGATTCACGTAGTACTCATAATTTTATTCATTATAAGATAGCCAAGGATTTTAATTACTTTCTATATCCAGCACCAAAGCTTCAAGTGATGGTTGTTAATGGAGGAACTATAAATTTCTCATGGAAGTGCCATAATATCAATCTAACTATGGGGGAATATGTATTAAATAGTCCAATGCTTGTAATTCCAATGGGTGGTCAAGATATTGTATTAGGATTCCAATGGTTACAATATTTGGGGATGATAAGTTTCAATTTTCAAGAACGTTTCTTGAAATTGTTCTTAGAAGGAAAGGAAATTGAATTAAGGGTATTGTAGGGAAACCTGGGAAGATAATAATCTCTAATGGCATCACAAATATTTTGAAGAAGGGACAACTATGGATAATAGCACAATCAAGTTCACTGGATATTCAAACATCTAAGTCATCCATTTCTACAGATCTCTAAAGAGTCCTTGACAATTATTCCAAGGTATTTGAGACTCCCAATGGTCTCCCACCTATTCACCGTCATGATCATACTATTCACTTGCGTCCACAAAGGGTTCCTCCAAACATTAGACCTTACAGATATTCTTATGCCCAGAAGAGTGAAATTGAATGTATGATTGCAGAAAGCTAGAGGAAAATATAATTCAACCTAGCCAAAGTTATTTTTCTTCTCCAACAATATTGGTACACAAGAAGGATGGATCATCGCATATGTGTCTAGATTATAAAGAGCTTAACAAGCTCACTATTAAATATAAGTTTCCCATTCCTTCCACCGATGAATTGTTGGATGAACTACATGGAGCAATTTACTTCATGAATCTAGATCTTCGTTCAAGATATCATCAAATTAGAATGAGGACAGAAGACATTCTGAAAACAACATTTAGAACTCATAAAGGTCATTATGAATTTTTGGTCATGCCCTTTGGCCTTACTAATGCACCTTCCATATTTCAAGGTTTAATGAATTCCAATTTCAAACCCTTGGAAAATTGGGTTAGTATTTTTTATGATATACTAATCCATGGCAAGTCTTGGAAAGAGCATGTTCAACATGTTAACCGAGTTCTCAAACTATTGGAGGAGAAACAATTGTATGAAAAATCCTCCAAATGTTTCTTTGGGGTATAGGAAGTGGAATATTTGGCTCATATTATATCCCATGAGGGTGTTAAGTCAAATCCTAACAAAATTAAATCCATAAAGGAATGGAAAATCCCCACAACCTTAAGGCATCTTCGAGGATTTCTTAAGTTTACAGGGTATTATCTCAAGTTTGTTAAAAATTATGGGAAGATAGCAGCACCTCTAACAACATTACTAAAGAAAGATGCATTTTTTTGGACTCTAGAAGCAATTAAGGCTTTTGAACATCTTAAAGAGGCAATGTGTTGAGCTTTGGTATTAGCTACACTAGACTTCACAGAAACCTTTATTGTGGAATATAATGCCTCGGTAAATGGAATTGGTGTTGTTTTAATGCAGTAATGAAGAGCCATTGCTTTTTAAATTAGTCCAATAAATGGAAAGTATTTACATAAACCTATTTATTGGAAGGAAATGTTGGCAATACTACATACATTGAAGAAATGATGCCCTTACCTAATGGGAGCGCACTTCAAGGTAAAAAAAAAGATCATGATAGTCTTAAATACTTCTTGGAACAAATATTATCTTTAGAAGAGCAGCAAAAATGGGTCACAAATATGTTGGGTTATGATTTGAAATCATTTACAAAAAAAAGGAAGCAAAATGTTGTTGCATATGCACTCTCAAGAAGGTATTGGGATGTGGAAGCATTTCTCTGTACCATTTCTATTATCCAACATAATTGGATAACTGAAGAAAGAGATGAGTGAAAGAACGATGAAGAGGTATGGACACTCATTCAAAATTTGCAGCAAGATGCCAATGCATCTGATTTATTTATTTGGAAAAATAATTCACTATGGTACAAAGATCGCTTATATCTATGTAAGAACTCCCAACTTAAACAAAAGTTTCTTTTGGAATTGCATGCCTCTCTTATAGGAGGGAACATAGGATTTTTAAAAACTTACCACAAGGTCAAGAAGGAAATTTTTTTTGGGATGGACTTAAATTTGATATTCAGAAGTTTGTGGCAAAATATTCGGTTTGCCAACAAAATAAAGTTGAGATAATTAAGACCCCGGGTCTTTTACAACCATTAGTCATTCCAATTTAGCTTTGGGAAGAGGTCTCAATGGATTTTATCATGAATTTAACCATGTCTAAAGGAAAGAGTGTAATTATGGTGGCAATTGATAGATTTACCAAGTATGCACACTTTTGTACACTATCTCATCCTTTCAAATATAGTACAGTCCCTACTACATTTGTGGAAATAGTTCAAAAGCTACATGCTAACCCGAAGATTATTGTAAGTGATAGAGATCCCATTTTCACTGGAAATTCTTTGACATAATTATTTTCTTATCTTAGTACTATATTAGATCATAGTTCATCTTATCATCCTCAATTTTATGGGAAAATTGGGAGAGTGAACAGATGTTTGGAAGGATATCTTTGTTGCTTTGTATCTAATAAACAAACACAATGGATCAAGTGGTTACCCCTAGAGGAATGGTGGTATAACACTTCCTTCCCTACCACAGTAAAAATAACCTCGTTTATGGTGCTTTATGGATATCATCAATTGTCCATCACATCGTCTTTAAAAGACAATTCTAAGGTTCAAGTAGTAGAATATTACATCAAGCATCAACAACAAGTTCTCCAACTATTAAAGGACAACTTGGCTGTAGCACATAATTGAATGAAACAACAAGTATATCAACATCACAGAGAAAGAAGCTTTGATGTGGGAAATTGGGTATTTTTACGACTACAACCATACAAACAAATGTCCCTCAAGCAAGCTAAGAAGGATGATAAGTTATCACCCAAGTACTGTGGCCCTTACAAGGTGTTGCAAAATATAGGTAATATGGCATACAAATTGGAATTATCTGCATCTTTGTGAGTACACCCGGTTTTCTATGTTTCATTCTTAAAGAAGCTTATAGGTGACAAGCATCCAGTTCAAACTATATTACCAGAACTTGACAAGGAAGGAAAAACCAAATTGGAGCTTGAAGCAATCATAGAAACAAGATTTTGTGGTTACGAAATAGATCAATTTCATAATATCTCATTAAGTGGAAGAACTTATTTATTGAAGACTCCACAAGGGATGATGAGTATTTTATTTAGAAACATCCAGAACTACTCAAGCGTTGAGAACAACACTTTTGGAAGGATAGGGGCATGTTAGGTCCTTATAATACTAGTGTAGCCCCCTTATTGTTATTTTTGTGCCCCATAGAAGCCCACTATTGTGATTGATGTGCCCTTACATTATTATATTTATGTAGGCCCTAATTATATTTTGACCCCTTAGACTCTTATATATACCAAGGAGGTCTTGTCATTTGTATCATCCAAGAATTGTTAATTTATGTGATGTAAAAGGAGGTTTCCCCCTAAAAGAGGCTCATTTTAAAGTCATTGATCTATATTTTCTTCTATTTTGTGATCTGGTTACATAACACCATCATCTCTGACATCATTGGGCAGATTAGTAGCAATCTTAGGCATCACAGTATCAAAGCACTCACTGACGAAATCGTCACTCATAAAATTAGCCTTTTTTTCCATGCCTCAAATCCACATACTAAATTAGCTTTATGTGCACTACGAAGGAAGAAAGCTTGACTCGATATAGTCCCTGCTCCTTAACAGACTCCCCCGCACCCAATTTCTCTGCACACCCTTTCTACCGCACTTCCCCCACAACCTTTCTCCTTCCTCCACATATAGAAAAATTAACCTTTTTTGTCCATGCCTCAACTCCTCATATTAAATTAGCCTTATGCAGAATGCAGAGGAAGAAAGCTTGACTCGATATAGTCCCTTCTCTTTAAAAAACTCCACCATACACCCTTTATCCCACACTTCTTGTAAACCCTTTATTCACACAAAAAATAGTAATGGTTAGCGCCCCCACCCCCCCCCCCCCCCCCCCCCCCCCACAATGTGCACTCAAAGGAAGAAATCTTGACTCGATATAGTCCCTGCTCCTTTACATAATCCCCCGCACCCAATTTTTCTGCACACCCTTTCTGTCGCGCTTCCCCCACAACCATTCTCTTTCCTCTGCATATCATAAAATTAACATTTTTGTCCATGCCTCAACTCCTCATATTAAATTAGCCTTATGTAGAGTGCAGAGGAATAAAGCTTGACTCAATATAGTCCCTGCTCTTTAAAAAAATCCACCACCCATCCTTTCTCCGCACAACAAAATAGTAGCAGTTAGCCCCCCTGCTTACATAAGGGACCTACAAGCCCGTAAGTTTTGGCATCACGTAGCAATAGTAGTGGCAGGCATAACAGTGTTAGAGCACTCACCAATGAAATGGCCACTCACAAAATTAGTATTTATTTATTTATTTATTATTTTTTTTTTTTAATTTATTTATTTATTTTATTTTTATTTTATTTTTTTTATTTATTTTTTTTTAATTATTTTTTTTTTATTTATTATTTATTTATTATTATTTTTTTTTTTTTTTTTTTTTTTTTTTTTTTTTTTTTTTTTTTTTTTTTTTAAATCTGGTAAGTGATTTGTCAAGCACTGACAAATACTAAAAGAAATCTCCCTCCACCAGGGAAATTATGTCACATCAAGCCTTACTCAGCCAATGGAAAATTAGAAATAAGATTTAGAGAAATTAGGAAATATTTTTTAATTTAAAGAAAAATAGGAATATTCAACATTTTCCCAAAACTTTGGTTAAAATTGCAAAAACTCAGCAAAATAAATGATAGTTAATGGACTTTGACCGTGAGGCAAGTGCTATAGTCCTTGGCGAGGCAAGGACTAATAAGATGGTTGAACTAAGAACTAAGGGTAATATGCCATATATTAGTGGAAATGAAAGGATTAATTTTTCCTTGCCTTAAGAAAAGACCAAATAAGATTAGAAAGAGTTTTATTGATGGGGATAAAAGTTTTATATACCCAGTAAAATAAACTTTGATTTTTTTATTTTTTTTTGTAAGTCGAAGTGTTTTCATTACTCAAAAATCATATACAAAGATGTCAAAATTCATGAGGTCTCACCCCGACCAGGTTTCTTCACCAATGTTATTACCATGGTACATACAAAAATCAAAATTCCCAACGGAGAGATCCCCAGAATTATAGACCTTACATACCAAAAAGCAAAAAGAACTAGAAAGACACTAGTTACCATAATCAATCATCAGAAGTGATTGAAGTAGGATTATCTGGCCCCATTCCTGGAGGAGGAGGAGGATGGTACAGGCAGTTGACATGTTACTGAAAGTGAGAAATCCAAGCTTCCAACTTTTTTATTTTCTCAGTCAACATATTTTTCCCATGCCAAACAACCACAATTCTTTTGCGAACATGGCATTGAAAATAATGGATTTGCTCCATCTTGTCCATAACTTCTTCATGTTCCTCCCTCTAGACCCTATCATGAGATTCCATCATGCCTATGGCAGATTGGACCATCGCCTGTCATGTTGTAGCTCTCCTAGAAAGCCTAGCAGATGTGCATCCAATTGACCCCACACCACCCGCATTGTTGCTCTACCCCCGAGTGCTGAAGACTCGACCATGTCTCGTTCCCCTACACCTATTTCCTGCTCCATGACCGCTTAGATTCAGGATCCTCCTACCCCTACCAACCACAAGACCGGTCAAAGGCCTTCACCCACCACGTTCTCCATGACCCCCACTCCCAATGTCACACACAATTCTGGTACCCTGGTTGTTGCTCTCACACCGACACCTTGGACTCCATCCAGCAAAATTGGCCCCTCCCCAAAATGGGACTCTTCCACCTTCGCCTCAATCAGGGCATGAAAGGAATGTGAACTTCTCTTCATGTTGGTGACTATGTCAAAACCCGGACTCATGAGGCTAACCCCAATCCACACCAAGGACCACCTGATCAAACCCAACACCACACACCCAGAAACAATGTGCACTACCAATCGGCCACCCTCCACCAAAAACCCAATATTCCACACAATAGACAGAGAATGCAAGTTAACCCAGTGTCGGTTGTCACCTCGACCCAAATTCGTCGCAAAACATTCATAAAGTAGGCTAGAAATTGTAGACCACCCCTCGCTTGGAAAATCCAGAAGGACACCTCCCAGCTCTGCATAAGAAGAACTAGAATTTCAGGCTCCCAGAAATCCGATCGATGCCAAAGCCACTAGGCTTCATTGAAGGGAATTCTTCTATCATTGGCCCCAGGAAGGAAAATCTAGGCAAAGCCTACGCTAGAGAGCCAAAACAACACCAGCACCAGAACCTCCGCCCAAGAAAAATCACCACCACCAGAAGCCCAAGCGCCACTTATAAAAGCAATAGACACCTTGCCCTGATGATGGATCCCAGTTGGGATTCGAAACGTTGGCAGAAAAATCTTATTACTGTGGAATCTCCGATGTCTGAATCAAAAAAAAATAACCACCACTCAGAATTCCAAAGCAAGAATCCACATACCAAAACCTCAATGCCCAGAAACAACCAATTCTTGAAACAACATACCCTCTGGTTAAGGAATTAAAAGGAAAGTTTCACCCAGAGAAATAGGGAAATAGTTGTTGCCTTATTGATCCCACACAAGGAGCGATAAACAGGAGACCAACACCATACCCACACGACCCTAAGAAATGAGAACACGAGTAGATTTGTATCCCTCAATGAGCCAAGAATTACCCAGACTATTCCATGTGCCATACTACTTAACCACCGTAACATCGACGCCATTGATCCTCGAGATGGTATTATTCCTTTGTACGCAGGTGAAGGAAGATATTTGACACACTCGAATGTAGATCAATTAACCACAACATGATTGAAGGGTTGAATGTCTTCCCTCCTCCACTCATTCCTTATGCCAAATTTAATTCTTCACATGACACATGGTTCCAAGTGTCCGACACCCCCATCGGGGAATCCTCCTCTCTAGTGAAAATTTAGTTGAGCTCGGCTAGAAGTGGTGAGTTGGAGGGAAACGTCCAATCTAGGAGAATCTCTTGGTCACTGTGATTGCAACCCTAGTTGTCTAACCTATCTACAGCTTGATTCCCTTGCCTTCTGACATGCTTTGTGATTACATAGTCGAAGGAGGACATACAAACTTGGATTCTCTCACAGATAAATTCCATTCTTTGGCTCTTGGCCACCTTTTCCATAGGAGAACCATTGAACAACTTCTGTAGGATATAGATTACCAACTGAGAATCCCATAAGACCTGGAGATTTGTAAGACCAATTTCTATCACTAGTTGGAGACCCTTCTCCAAGGCCAACAACTCTACAACATTATTGGTATTGATACCACACGGCACTGCAAATAGTTTAATTTCCTTCCCCTTTGCATCCCAGATTAATTCGCCCAAACCTATAGAACCGAGATTGCCCTTAGAGGCACCATAAAAATTTAATTTGAAGAAACCCTCAGGGATTGAAGAAACATGTATATTGATGCTCTTCTCACGACACAGACCCGAGAGTGATCCGAGGAAGAAGCAGGAGGGAAGAGATCTAGGTCCCAAAGAATATAAGATTGTCTTCCATCAACTTTCCAATCTTCGTCCTCCCAGGCTCCACAAGGATGGTCTCTTTGATATTGTGTTTTAGCTTCCCATATGTGATTGATCTTAATAGGCTCTGAGTGGAAAACCACTTTATTCTTAACTTTCCAAAGGTTCCATAAAGTGAAACCTTGAGAGAGGTGCCATGCTCTAATGACTATTGGATTGTTGAAGAGTTTCCAGCACCATAGCTCTAGGGATTTTTTCAGGATATTCCTCGATCCATATTGAGCTCAAAAAAGGTTTTCTACTTGCGTCCAGAGCTCTTTCGCCACTGGGAAAAAGTTCAGGAGATGATCTGTTGTCTCTTCCTCATTTATACAAATAGGTCATAATGATGGACCTTCAAATCCTTTTCTCTAGATTCTATCCCAAGTAAGGATTTTGTTGTGCCGGATTAGCCAGAGGAAAATGGCTACCTTGATCCAGAGACTTCAGTACTAGATTCTCTTAGAGAGAGGGTCTTGATCAGGATCCTCATTAGTTGAAGTAATGGAATACACTTCCTTTACCAAAACATACCACTAGATAGATTCCCCCACCAGAATTTATCTAGATCTTCACTTGATAAGATGCAGCGCTATTGGATAATATTAGTTAGCTTGTACCATGGCGAGAGTGGATCTCGGTCGGGCTAGTGATCTTGCGTCTTCCATTCTCTCCATATGGGAGGAGGATTAGAAGCTATCCATAAATACTTAACATACATTGCCCCTAGTTGAAAGAAAAGGTTTAGATGTCCCTGATATTTTCATACTGAGCCAACTTTGGATGTTACATCCATGCTTCCTCCCAAAATTTGGCCTTATGACCATTCTATATCTCCTAGAATTTGTGCTTCTGAATTAGGTGTTTACTTGCTTTAGCCAAAGACCAAATAGAGGAGCCAATGGGTAGGGTCTGAGGGTCTGACAGAGGATCCCAAGTACACTTCTGACCATAATTGTGTGACCACAATGTTTTCCATGTTTCTTGTCCTCCTTGAATCCATTTCCACCAAATATTTGCACCTAAAGCCTTGGATAAAGTCTCTGGATCTTTCAATCCTAAACCCCTGTTAGTTTTAGGCTTGCAAAGCTTGTCCCAGGAAACCATGGACCATTTTATGTTGATCTGGGCACCTAACCAAAGGGAATTGTGAAACTTCACAACTAGATCTTTGTAGACATTCTTTGGGGAAGGGAGAGTCTAGAGTTTGTAAACTGGGAGAGCTTGCAGAACTGATTCCAAAAGAGTGAGTCTATCTGTCGATTTTAGAATCCTGAAGGTCCAACTTAAGAGTTTATGATCCATGCATTCCAGAAGATCTTTCCAATAGGATGCTCTCAGAGAATTTAGGACCAAGGGGATCCCCAAATAAGTGCTAGGCAATGATCCAATTCGGAAACCTAAGGACCTTGCCAGGTGATTTTGAACCCTCGAGTGAGTATTAGAAGAACATATCAGATTTTTCCCCATGGACAATTGTTCTTGAATCTTGCTAAAAAATGTCTAGGATATAACGTATTTGACGGGTTTCTAATAAAGTAGGCTTGCCAAAGAGCAAGTTATCATCTACAAATTATTGGTGAAAAATAGGAGGGGCTTTCGGGGATATTTTCAGACCTTGAGTGAGGCCTCGTTCGAAGCCTGGTTTATTTAATCTCCCCAAACCTTCTGTTACAATAATGTATAAGAAAGGGGAGAGGGGATATCCTTTCCTCATGCCCCTTGATCCCTTGAATGGCCGAGAGGGAGAACCATTAACAATGATAGAGTAGAAGGCGATTTTTATCATAGATTTCACCCAGGTGATCCAAGAGAGAGAAAAACCAAAAGCTTCAAGAACATAAAGGAGTCAATTCCAACTCATATGATCAAAATCTTTAGACATGTCTAATTTGATGAGTGTACCTAGGGATTTAGAATATTTCAATGAGTGCACCATTTCATGAGTTGTAATGATGTTGTCCATGATTATTTGCCTTCAACGAACCCTGTTTGCTCGAGGTTGATGATATGTTTCATTAAGGGTTTGAGTCGACGAACCATGATGCCTGAGATTATCTTATAGATAACATTACAAAGGGATATAGGTCTAAAGTCGTTCAGGTCCATCGCCGCATCTTTTTTTGGGATAAGATTCAAGAAGGCGACATTTAAACCCAGCCAAGTTCTCTGGGATCGACGAGCTT
This sequence comes from Pinus taeda, assembly GCA_000404065.3. Lineage (NCBI taxonomy): Eukaryota > Viridiplantae > Streptophyta > Pinopsida > Pinales > Pinaceae > Pinus > Pinus taeda. The sequence goes on along the minus strand of APFE030508077.1, from coordinate 126,382 downwards.
CTTCCACCAACGCATGGATATCGGGACCCAGAAAGGGCCAGCATCCTTCAAAGAAGTCTAAGGTGAAGCGATCTAGCCATTGAGCCTTATTAGTTGGGAGATCGTGAACCACTTCTTATACTTCCATAATAGATATCTCCCACATTAAAGCCTCATTTTGCTCTTCAAAAACCACCTGGGGGATACATTGTCTAATCTTGTGAATAGCTTCCCTCCTGTCTACCTGAGGCTCTTGGAGCAAAGTTTGGAAGTGAGTGATCAATTCTTCTTTGATTTCCTCATATTAAACTAGCCTCTAACCATCCTTCCCATTTAGGGAAAAGGTTTTGTTCACCTGCCTATGTTTTATCATTGTAAGATGGAAAAACTTTGTATCTTGCTTCCCTTCTTTGATCCATTGGACTCTTGATTTATGCTTCCATAAAATCTCCTCTTGCTTCCTTCTTTGCTCTAGGGCAATGAGGACTCGTCCCCCCTGAGCCTCCAGTTCCTCCATCATTCCCTCTAGAATAATTCTTTGTTGGATTTCTTTCATTTCACCCTCTAAATATCGTTTGTCTTTATGAATGTTTCCAAATTCATATATGTTCCATTCTTTAATCTGCTTTTTAAGCTCCTTCAACTTGAGATGGAAGGTTTCCATGAGATTGTGCCTAGAGACCGTGATCTCCTTCCGCCATCCCTCTAATCTATCAATGAATTCTAGTCTCTCTAACCAAAATGACTCAAAGCGAAAAGGCCTATTAATTAGAACCATTCTCAGATCGATTTCTAGTTGGATGGGTCAGTGATCAAATACTAAATAGGGGAGAATATAATCCTGAAAATATAGATCCTCAAAGTTTTGTCGACGCGTTTTGAACCATCTAGTGTGGTTCATCGTCAAGACAAGATGAAGAACAAGATCTTGGCATCAAGTTAAATAGATGAAGAGAAAAAAAAATAGCTATTATAATATAACAATTAGTTTTGACTGATAATATATTATTAATAAATAATATTTTCATTAAGAAAATGTTTAGATTTGACTAAATAATATATTATTATAAAGAAATAATTGTTAGAATATAATTGTTAATATTGAATTAAGGAAAATAATTAATCAAAAGGTTTTTAATGAAATAAATATCTAAAATTAAAATAATATTTAGTCAAACTAATAATCAAAATATAAAATCAATGTATAAATAATAATAGCATTTGGGTCAAACTTAATAATCAAACATTAACTCTAAAAACTTAAAATAATAAAATAGTTTGGGTCAACCTAATAACCAAACACTAAATAAAATAATATTTAAGTCAACTAAATAATTGAAAACATTAATTCTGAAACTTAAAATAAATCAATAAAATGGTCAACCTTTAAAAATAATATAATATAATATTATTATTATTATGTTTTAATTATTATTATTATATTATTATTATTTATTATTTAGTTTTATTTAATTATAATTAATTAAATAAATAAATCAATAATGAAAAAAAAATCGTTTATTAACAGTCAAGATAAAAATACAAATAAATAATAAAAATTAGGAAATCAGTAATATATATATATATAAACTAAAGAAGAAATGGCAGGGATCCAACAACTGCTAATTTTCCAGCCATCATCTCTATTCAGATTATTTGGCTTCCTTTCAATCTTTATAGCTTCCCTAAACTTACGATGAAGGAAATGATCTATATTAGCAATGACTCAGGCGTCTTCAATGCAGATGTGGTGTTTTGTCTTTTCGACATGTTCTGCTATTGTTGAGGAGCAAGTCCTCCCATGTCTGATGCCTGTCACATTTTCCTGAATCCTCTTATTTATTGAGTGGCCAATTTTACCAACATAAGGTGTTCCACATGAACAAGGGATTACATAAACACCTTTCATATTCTTAGGGCCCACCAGGTCTTTTACAGTTCTTAGGGAACTTTGAATCGTGTTAAGGGTCCTAAAGGTTGAAGGAACCTTGTGCTTTCTTAGGATCCTTGCAATATTGTCAGTGGTCCCTTGTATAAAAGGAAGGCGTACCCCAAAAAACCAATCATTAGGTTCTTTTTTAATCTTGGAACCCTTACCAGCCTTAAGGAAAGCCCTAAGACATTAGAGCTTATTATAACCATTACTTTTTAAAACCTTGAGGAGATGGGTTTTCTCATATTCAAGATGACTTTCATGAGAAACTCTAAATGCACAAGTGGCTAAAGTGTTAAGTGTTGGCATTATGGCCCAAGTTTGGAGCTATGGCACAGGTGTTGTCCTTGATGGCAATACCCTCTCCGGTAACAGATCTCAGATCAGGCACTCAGAAAGTAGAAAAAGACATATACGCAGGTTCATCTAGACAAAGGTGCGTATAGGTGCGTATACACGCGGGTTATACATTACAAAAGCACGTATATGTTGGTGATCACTCTTTTGGTCCATGGCAGTTAGATCTTGGAACTTGAACCTATGTTTTGGACCATGGCGTCTCGTCAATTGTGTCGATCCACAGTTTTTGAGTTCATGGTATTGAAATATTATGGTTTTGGATCATGGTATTGGGGAAGGCCTAGGACTATAAAAGAGGAAGGAGATCTTGTGGCAAATCACCATCTGGATTATTATTGAAGATCTGAAAAGTGTTAGAGCTGGTATACTGGATGGTGATGCAGATCTGGATCTGAAGGAAGGAGGGACTTTAGCACAAAAGGAAGGACAAGGTCTTTTCATGGGTCATAATCTTTAAGCTTAATGATAGTATCTTTGTATGTTTTGATTTGCTTGATGTGGTGCTCATCTGATCTATAAGTCTGATAATCTGGGTATTTAGTGATTGAATATCTGGAAGAGTATATTGTCCTTTATAGATCTGTACGCAGGTTCAGTGAAGCGAAGACGCATATACACGCTGTTTAGGTGAAGTAAAAGAGCGTATACGTAGGTTGATCCATACGCAGAGGCGTATGCACGCAAGTTACAGACTGTTAAAGTTGCGTATATGCTTTAAGTTGTGATCTAGCTGTTTCTGCTTATTGCTGCTGGGTTTTGGGTTCTGTTTCTGCTATATG
>APFE030508077.1:102720-119388 GCA_000404065.3 Pinus taeda | reverse complement strand
ATCAAATCAATATAATATAAATAATATATTTGAGATTTTTTCTCCAAATACTACTCTATCTATAAACAAGACTTTTAAGACACGCATTTCCACACAAATAAATTGAGTATCAACAACGCATGTGAAAGTTATGCAAGAGAAGATAAGACAACTTTCATGATATGTGGCAGATTTTTAATGAGTGGGTGTATCCAGAAAACCCATGTACCTTCCTTGGTTTTGACTAGGGTGCCGTAATGACATGGGTATCCTAAAGTCATGATGGTCACTTGAGTCCAGCAGCAATCGCAATCCCAAGTCAACAGAATGTTATTTGAAAGTCTCTTAAAATCTTCAGCCACAAACACATTATGGTACATTTGATGGGCTAATCGTCGAATTTTCAACTCTATTATCGATTTTGGAGATTTTTAAATTAATATTTTTTTAATTTTTTATTATTTTGATGTGATGTTTTTTGCTCAGGGACATAGTCTATAAGAATTAGAAATTGAAATCTTTGAACTAATCTCTCCTGAAGTGATGTTTTCTTTTTCATGTGAAATTAGAAGAGTTAAATTGAAATATTTTAACTCACTGAAAACATATATTTTCCAAACTTGTTCTTGCTCAAACAATTATAATAAGTATTGGAAACCTTAGATGATGAGGAGTTCCTTGTGTGTTAATTTTTTCAAGGATGAATGGGTCATATTTTATTAAAGTAATTCCAAACTTTTACTTGCTTCAACCATTATAATAAGTATTTTCCTTGTGTGTGAATATTTTAAGGATGAATGGGTCTTCTATAGTGTGTTTCTAGTGTGTGGGGGTGATATATTGGTTTATATATTTGGATGGTGAGAGGATATTATTTAGATGTGATCTGATAATGAGATTTTAGACAATTATTAAGGTATTACAAACTCATGTGTATGGATTTGCCTATGTTACTTTGTGCAATGGATTGATAAGATTGCGAAATACATAGACAATGAAGCGGTTAAAAACCATAATAGACAAACACACATAAAACACAGCGCGCTTGATCGACAGTCCTCGTTGACCCTACTAATTGCTATCGCATATTCCATGTGGTCTTTGCTGATAGCCTCCGCTTGCCACCGCCAATTGCGATTTGCCGATCGGATCTGGACCATTGATCAGCCAGATCCGACGGCTCCCATGCAAAGTAGTTTTAAGTTGTCGATACTCTGTTTTTCATTGTTTTCTCTATGTTTTTGCCTCCTCATAGTGTAATCCGACTTTTTAAAAGGCTCTTCTTTTGTGATAGTCTTGAATGTTTAAAAGACTTTGAAGACTTAGAGGGTTTTCTAGGATCCATTTGGATCAAGATGTTACTTCTTCTTTTTTTCTTTTTCTTTCTTTCTTTTTTTGGTTTATTTTATATAATTGTTTTTAGAGGGTTGTGGTGTATAAGAAGCAAAGAATTGTGGTTTTGGATCTTATTCTATTAAGATGGTTTCTAAGCATATTTTGAGTTTCTCTCTTATTTTGGAGGTCATTGATGTATTTCAAGTTGTGCATCTTGTTGATGGTTTATAGATTAATAAGTTTTCTGGAGAGGGTCTTTACATGTTTTGTATATGAGGGCCATCTTTTGTCTTCCACTAGTGTAGATCTCATTTTTCCTAGAGAAAATGAGTAAACTGTTGATGTCATTAGTGACCTATCATAGAGCATTTCCTTTATTCTTCCTTTTCCCAATGTTATTAAGGATGTGAATGCTCTTACTGTTATTCCAAAGTTATTAGCAAAACTTTGCGTGGAGCATTAGCATTTGGTGAGCTCTCTTTGTTGACCCCTTCAATGCAAGTTGAGGGCCCTTCTCCTAATTCTTATGAGGTGGGTGTGGAGGTCAACAAGGCTGAGGTGTGTGTCGTGGGTTGGTCCATTAGAGATGTTATTGAATCAAAGGCCTAGTTTTTGAGTAGTTCCCTATTTCAGTCTGTTGAGGTTTCTCTTTAGTCTTTTCTATCCTTGCTGGAGGGGTAAGAGGATGTGATTTCCTTCATTTGCTTCAAGGATCTATCTAATTATACCTATCATGGTTTTACTAGTTCAAAAACTAATTGTTATCTCTCTCCTGATCATGATGTTTTTGGGGGCTTTTGTGTCCTTCCTCTTGAGGATTTGATCTCTTTTCCCACTTTATAGGCTACACAACAGATAAATCATAAATTTGACAAGTCACACATTAGATAAATCATAACTAGATAAGTCATGCATGAGATAAATCATAAGTCGGATAAGTCATACATTAGATACATCATACATCAAATAAATCATACATTAGATACTTTAATCAATAGAATCATAGTCCATCAACTGTTTTGATCCATAAGCTGTCGTAGATATTTCACTAGACAGTTTGTCACAACAAATCTAAGAAAATTATATTTAAAATCTAAAACTCTACACTATTACAATTTTATTTCTTTTAAGTTTTTGGATCTATAGTTACTGCTAATAGTGTAGCATAAGGATTAAAATTATGCACAATATAGATAACAACGAAATAAAATCTCACAAACACATTTGACACAAGATATGACCTAGGAAATCCTTTTGAGAGAAAAACCTAGTTGGAAGGTGAGGTTGCTCTGCTCCATTCCTCTAAATAGAAAATGACTATGAGTGCAAAGAAGTATGGCATGTGGCCCATGGGCTACTATAGTACACAAATAATGTGTGTGTGTGTATGTGTTTTCCCTCCTATCCATCTCGGCTATCTTCGCTCATCTATGGAACAAATGCACTTGAAAGAATGGAACCCATTTTCCTCCTAGTGGCTCAGTTATAACACAACTCAATAGCCTACTAGTGGTTAGGTTTGACTACCTCAAATCTTAACCAAAGTTACAATATAGACTCTTCTAGAGTATTCTTCGTCATAATCACATGGCTAGCCCATTTTTCATGAATAATGGGGGCTGACATGGTATCCTCTTGAATTATGGTGGTGAAAACATGAAGGTCGACTTCTGAGTGGCATAACTTCCGCATTCGGACTCTAATTATCGTTATTCTTATATCGTTGGAAACATATCTATGTGTAGGATATTAAAGAAGGTGTCTCTATTATGTGGAAAAAAAAATTCCCCCAAAAAATTTCGTTTGATGCCCCAAAATTCTCCTAAAAGGTTTCAGACCCTATTTTTCCAAACTAGGTCTTGCTAGTAAAAATGGTCTTGTGAGCTTATTCCTCCATGTTTTCAACTCTGAAAGCATTGAGATGGTGACAAACAATATAATGATCCAATTCATATCACCCTCCCCATTTTGGGAGGCTTTTAGTCCCCAAAATAAATGAGGAGAGGAAATTTTTCCTCCACCTTCTCTCAGGTGTACCATTTAGCTTTGCCTGGGAATTGTCTTTTCAACCCAATCTTCTAAAGGTCATGTTGCCCATGTCTTGTAGTTTTAGACTTCTTCTACAAAAATGTATCTTTTGTCAACTTTTTCTAAGCATCTAGTGCCAAATCCTCCACCAAAGGTAGGACTTGTTCCTCTTCCTGGTCTATCATGGAAGGCTCATAGAGTTTTAGATTCTCTACATTCACAACTGAGTAAATGTGCATGTATGGTGCTAAACTGAGTCAACAGGCATTATCACCCACCTTCTCTAGTATCTTGAAGGGACCATACCACAAAGCTTTGATTTTCTTACCATGACCATGTAGCCTCTCCCTATTCAACTATCGCCATACTCTATCTCCCCCCCTAAACGATTTCTATGTTCTGTGATGATCATGCCTAGTCTTATATTTTTCCTATGACTTCTATAGTGTCTCTTGTACCTGTGTATAGATCTACTTGATATTATCTATAAATTTTTCAGCCCTCAAGGCATCCCCTGTAAGATCCTCCCTCACTCCACCATGTTTCCCATATGCATTATCCAAAGGTGAAGGCGAAAATTTTCCAAAACAAGTTTCAAATGGGGACTTACCAATATAAGTGTGGATTGCTTTATTGAAGAGTATTGTATATATACTAGATTTTCATCTTAGGCCTTCAAATTATTTTGATTGTATCCCCTCAAAAGTTGCACCAAATTTTCTTTGACTCCTTTTATCTCCCCATCTATTTGCGGATGGAATTTTGCAGACCTATTCAAACTTGTGTCCATCTTCTCCCACAATGTAGTCTAAAATATACTAAGAAATATTGTGTCCCTATTTGAAATGATGCTCCTTGGTATCCTAAAGTGTACCCAGACATGTCTAAAGAACAAGTTCGATGCTTCTTTCCCACTGATGGTATTTTTATAGGGCATCAGAACACACATCTTACTAAATCTGTCAACTACCATGAATAAGTAGTCATGTCCCTTCCTGTTTGTTGGTAAAACTCTCATAAAGTCCATGGAAATTTTTTCCTAAGGACAAGTGGGTACATGTAAGGGATGATATAGACCATGTTTCTTGTTGCTAGGCTTCATGGTACAATAAATCATGCATCTTCTTATGAACCTAGCTACCTATTCTTTCATCTTGGACCAATACACATACCTATGCAAGTTGACCATGGTCTTACCTACACCAAAGTTCTCTGCAACCTTGGAATTGTGAACCTCTCTAATCAGTTGCAATCAATCACCTTTAGTAACACATAGCTTATCCAACTTGTAGAGTAACTCATCTTGGAGATGGTAGTCAACAGTGATGTCACCATCGTGCACATGAATCTGACATTGTAATTGCTAAAACACCTCCTTGAAGTCCTCATCCTCTAAAGATGCCTCTTCGTATGCATCACGGGTGAATGGTTCCATGTATGTTAGATTTCCGAAAGTTGTGATATTTGATATGGGTGGCCTTGAAAGCATGCCAACCAACTTGTCGTGCTTCCCTTCTTGTACTTGATCACCAAATGAAACTATTGTACAGACCCCATCCACTTGTAATGACTAGTCTATTGTATCTTCCTCTAGGCCTGTAGGTACTATAGCGACTAGTGATCTGTGTGGATTATTATATCCTTTCCAATCAAATAATGCTTCCACTTCTTCACATCTTACATCAGGGCATAGAACTCCTTGTCATAGGTAGGGTAGTTAAGACTTTCCCCATGAAATAATTCAAAAAGGTAGCATAGAGGCCTTCCTCCCTACATCAAGATTGCTCCCATAACATACCCAATCACATATGTATCCACTTCAAAGGGTTGTTGCAAGTTTGGTGATGCTAGAATTGGTGCTTGAATGATCTTCTTCTTTAGCTCCTCAAAGGCCCTCTGTTGACCCTTTCCCCAATAGAAACTATTGCCACTTATTATTATGGCATGGAGTGGTGTTTCTACCACTGAAAATAAGTCTCTGAACTTCCTCAAGTATTGTTCCACCCCAACAAAACTCCTAACCTCGGAAACATTAGTAGACACTATCCATTTCATTATGGCCTCCATCTTGGCCCGATCTATCTTCAACTCTCCTCCACCTATCACATACCCCATATACACCAAAGAATGTTGTGAAAACTCACACTTCTTGATATTGCTAGACGTTACTGTTTCTTTAATGTCTCCAATACCTTTTTCAAATGTGAGACGTCCTCCTCCCAGGTAATGCTATATAATAGTATATCATCCAAATAGACAATAACAAATGAATCTATAAAAGGGTGCAATACATCATTCATTAATCTCATAAATGTAGCTAGTGCATTACATAGGCCAAATGGCATGACTAACCACTCATACAAACCTTGCCTAGTTTTGAAGGTGGTCTTCTGAGAATCTTCTTCTCTGACTCAAACCTGGTGATATCCAGACTTTAAGTCTAACTCGCTGAAGTATTTTTCTTGTTGTAGTTGATCCAGTAGATCATTTATCCTCAATAGGGGGTACATATTCTTGAGTGTGCTCTTGTTCAACACTATGTAATCTATACACATCCACCAAGTACCATCCTTCTTTGGCACAATGATGATGGGTGACACACATGGTGATGTACTCAATTAAATAACACCTTGTTCTAGTAGTTTTTGCAATTGTTTCTTCACCTTACTTGCTTCTATAAAATATTTCATGTACAACCTAATGTTTTGCAATGGGGATTATGGAAATAGTTGGATCTCATTCTCCACTTCCCTCTTAGGCGGTAACCCTTTAGGCTCTTGAAACACATCCATGTATGCATGTAACATCTCTTCTAGTTGTTTTTTCTACTTCTTAGTACACCCCTCCAGGGATTCCTTACCTCTTACTGGCTCTTCTACATACTGATTTTCTCTTAAAAGAAACAAAACAGACTTATTGTTGGAACTAATCAATTTCTTGGCTTGGTTAATGCTTACCAAAGAAATTTTTTACTTGCCTTTGTGTGCGTTGATGGTGAATAATTTTCCATCCTTGATGAGCCAATATTGGTTAGATCTCGGCATGAATATTGCATCTATCTTGTACATGTAGGGACTGCCAAAAATGACTCCACATGCATCAAGGGGAATCACATCTAGTTCTATTTCATCAATAAAATCAACACTAATAGAAAATATAATTTTGCATTGTTTTGTTACCTTCAACTCGGCATCCTTATTTACCCATCCAAATGAATATGGGTTTGGATGATCACGAACTTCCAACCCCAACTTTTTGACCAGCTTTGTTGCAATGATATTCTCCTATGATCCTAAGTCAAACATAGCATCAATATTTGTCTTCTTGACCTATATCTTTAAATGGAAGAGTTTGGCTATTTCTTTCTCTTCTTGTTGTTGAAGGCTATTGAAATTCACTTCCTTATACACTTATGTATAGATGATATTCTTATCCATGTCTGAGTTGCTTTCAACTTGCTTGATCGAATTAGTGGGCATTATATTCTTGTTCTTATTGTATTTCATTTTGTTCTTTAGGTTAATCTTTAGATGCAACTTCCAACACTTATCCTCTATATGGTCATCAATGTTGTAGTGATTGTTAGGATCTTCGCATTGATCTGTCATCAAAACTATATTTTTTGTCTTTTCCCCCTTTCTACTTCTTCTTCCCTTCCTTAGAATCATCTTTTTACTTCTTCTACTTCGATCCACTTGATTTCCCTTTATTCAGGCCTATGTTTTGCAAGTATTATGCCTATACACAAGCCTCATCCACTGATTTGGGCTTGAACAACATCACTTGCTTCCGAAGATGACTATGTGGACCCCCAAAATAATTTAGGAGTAAATTTGGGTTCTTTAGGGAGATACCCAACATTATGGCCTCCTTTCTAACCTTTTGGTGTACTATTGCACACTTTGCCCCTGCTTTTTCCTAAAGTAGTGCCACTAGATCCACTAGTCCTCTACATACCCAATAGGGTAAAATTGTGACTTTATGATGTATTTGAATTTCTCCCACTTAGTCATTGGAGGCTCTCCCTCCAACCTGAAGGTCTGCATTTAGGTTTCCCACCAAGTTAGGGCATGGCCCTATAATTTCAGTCATGCAATTTAAATCTTATGTTCCTCCTCTATATGATGAACACTAAAATACAATTCCAATTGATGAAACCAATGATTTAGCTCAGAGCATAGATCTCGCCTTGGTAAAAATTAATATCGACCTTTTCTTCCATTTTGAACAGGGACTATCAATGATTCATGGCACTCGAACTAGGTTTATATTTTTCAAGTTCTTTCTTTGATTGGTTCTCAAATGCTTCTTGATTTCCCAATCTCCCCTCTAATTTTTCCTCTGCATTAAAACCTCGTCTTCTATGAATATCCTAAGCTTATTTCTAATGTTCATCATGAGGATATTTACATGACGATTTATATCTACGACTTGTTTTTCTAGCCGTGAAAACCTCTCCTCTCTAGGATCACGATGGTTATTCATAGATTTGTCGGCCATGATTAGGGCTTTACAAATTTTGGCCCAACCAATCGAAATCCCATGCAAATATCCAAAATATACACAAAGAAACCTATTTTTATACCAATATGATCCATAAAATTATGTGGATATTCCAACGAACCGTTCATCCCAATAGATCTCATAAAATTATGTTTGAAATCTAAAATTCTACACTATTACAATTTTGTTTCTTTTAGATTTTTGGATATGTATATTATTGTTAATAGTGTAAGCATGGGAATTAAAATTATGTAGAAAATAGAGAATAGTTAAATAAAATCTCACAACACATTTGACATAAGATATGACCTTGGAAACCCTTTCGGGAGGGAAACCCAGTTGGAATGTGAGGTCACTCTGCTCTCTTTCTCTAAATAGAAATGGTTGTGAGTACAAAGAAGTATGGCCTATGGCTTGTAGGGTAATATAGTGCACAAATACTCTTTGTTTTCTCTATCTCTTATCCCTCTCGGCTATCTTTACTCATCTATGGAACAAATGCACATGAAAGAATGGAACCCCTTTTCCTCGTGGTGGCCCGGTTATAACACAACTTCATAAAATGTTGAAGGTTATGTTTAAATACCTCAACTCTTAACCAAAGTTTAATATATACTTTTCAAGAGTCTTAGTCATAATCACATGGCTAGCCCCTTTTTAATGAATAATGGGGTCTCATGTGGCATCCTCTCGAATTATGGTGGTTAAAACAGGAACATCAACTTATGAGTGGCATAAGTTTCATATATAGACTCTGATTGACATGATTCTTGCACTGTTGGAAAGGTATCTATGTGTAGAATATAAAAAAAGGTGTCACAATAAATCCAAAAATTTTAACCCCTAAAAAATTTCATTTGATGCCTCAAAACACTCCCGAAAGGTTTCAGAGCTCGTCTTACCAATCTAGGTCCCGCCAATAAAAATGCTCTTGTGAGCTTATTCCCCCACATTTTCCACTCTGGAAGCATCTAGATGGATGAAAATAAATATAATGATATAATATGGATCATGTTCTATATAAATAAGTTCATTTGTCCAATTGAAATGCATCAATATTATGTAGTGTTCATAAACAAAACATCGTGAAAATATAAATAGGGCCTCAACATAAGTAGCTATCTAGGTGAAAAGCATCACATATGGTCAAAAGTGAGGAATAGTCTCAACATATAGTCTATATATCCTCCTAGGTAGTATAAATTCGGCTATAATTGTCCCTATGGACCTTAACCTAGTCCACCAAGCAATGCTTGAGTTGTTGAAATCTATGATCCAATATGTGCAACAATTTGACCATAATAGTTCCCACATTTGAGACCTACAATTCCCTCCAATAAAATTTTGAGATTCATCATATACATAATGTTGTAGAAAAATTACATGAAAAAAGTTGTGAAGTTTATGCGAGTTGGGTCGTAGTACAAGATGATAGGCAACTAGTCAAATTTTATCTTTGATCCTAAAAGGTCCTATAAATTGAGTTGACAACTCTGTCCCTTTCCCAAACCAAATGGTGCTCTTGTTGGGTTAGATATGAATAAAAAATTGGTATCCCACTTCATAATTTTAACCAACCCTATGTGCATTGGCATAACTCTTCTATTAATCATGTGCTTCCTTTAACCTTTATTGAATTTGCCTTACTTGTTCCTCCATTTCTTGAACCAATTTTGGCCCTACTACTACTCTATCCTAGGACCTTTCCCAACTCAACGATGTTTTGCATGGCCTCCCATACAAATATTGATAATGGAGCATCTCGATCAAGCTGTGGTAATTGTTATTGTAGGCTAAATCTACCAATGGTAGGCACCTTTCTTACTGAGTCCATTTATCCATAATAGGCATTCTAAGCATGTATTCCATAACCTAATTTACTCTTTTAGTCTTCCCATTTGTTTCTAAATGATATGCAGTTCTCGTGTTTAACTGAGTCCCCAATGTTGATTGCAAACTTATATAAAACCTAGATGTAAGTGAGAATATCTATCAGAAATGATCTTTGTGGGTAACCCATGTAGCTAGACAACTTTACTTATAAACAATCATGCCATATTGATAACATCGTAAGTGTCTCTCATTGGGATGAAATGGAAACTTTTGGTCAAATTATCAATTACAACCAATATGGTTTTGTTTATGCTTTATGTGAGTAGCAAACCCACAATGAAATCCATATAAATGACCTCCCATTTAGACTTGGGAATTTCATGCAGTTGTAGGAGTCATGTTGGGTGCTGATAATCAACCATCACTTGTGTACATTCAAGACACTTGGTGACAAAATGGACCATGCCACACTTCATTAATACCCAAAAGAAAAGTTTCTTCATGTCTGCATACATCTTCTTCATACCAGTGATTCCTTGAGGATGGTTCTCCATATACTCCCTTCCCAAGGGATATACATTCTTCCTTGAAATCTCAACAATCCATCTGGTTCAAGGGTATAGCCCTAAGACTTTGGTTCTATCCACCTCCCTCTTGGAGCGTTAATGTAACCTTTAGATACCAACTATGTTCAAAAAAATTCTTTAACACATGTTCCCTCAAATTGATCCTCAAGGGTACTAGGGAGAAGATCCATGTTCTACTACTTAGGGCATCATCCACCACATTCTCCTTTCCATTGATGTACGGAATTTCAAAATTTCACTCACTCATGAATTCACTCCATTCCTTTTTCCTAGTATTTAGATCCCTTTAAAGGAAGAGATGCTTCAAGCTCTCATTATCAGTCTTCAGTTGAAATCTTCTCCCAGCGAGGTAGTGTCTCCATAGTTTTAGAGCTAGCATCATTGATACTAATTATAATTCATGGTTAGAGTAGATATATTCATGTTTCTTTAAATTTCTAGATTCATAATCCATTACTCCCCCTTCTTGCATCAACACAACTCATAATCCTTGCTTCGTAGAATTAGTGAAAACTGTGGAGTTTTTCTCTATGTTAGGCACTCGAATGATTGTTCACTGGTTAGTAATATTTTTAGTTCAATGAATGCAATTTAGTTTTCATCTATCCATTCATACCTAACTCCCTCACATTTCAATGTGGTGATGGGTTTCACAATCTTCGAAAACCCTACCACAAATTGCCAATAATAACTAATGAGCCCCATGAAGTTATGCACCTCATCAACATCTTTTGGTACCAACCAATCTTTTATGGTCTTCACTTTTTCTAGGTAAACTAAAATCCCTTCTCCTCAAATGATGTACCCGAGTTAATGAATTTCCTTATGAGATAAAGAGAATTTCGATAGTTTTCCATACTACTTATTTTCCCTTAAGCATGCCAACATAACCCTTAAGTGTTATTCATGCTCCTTTTCATTCTTGGATTACAAAAGAATATCATCTAGAAAGACTCGCAAAAAATAGTCTAGATACTTTCATAATACGTCATTCATGAGGCTCATGAATATTGTTGGTGCATTGGTCAAGCCATATGGCACTACCACTAGCTCACAGTGCCCAAACCGACTCTAATATCCATTCCTTTAATTTATTATGTATACACTAGACATTATAAGAAAAGGAAAGAAAACCATATTTCATACTAATATAACATTGTTGAAGTTCTGTTAATGACCTTTTTTCAATTTTGATTCTAATATTTCCAATATTATAGTACTTAAACAAACCATTAGATAACCCTATTGTGAGAAACTTATTTTGTAATTTATTTCTCACAAATGTATCAAGGTTCACTTTAAAATTTATAAACATTCTACATAAACTTTTGTTTTTGTCATTCCAAGTATTTTGTTACATGTGAAGCAATGATTAATAATAAAAAGCTTCCATAGCAAGTAACATTTCAACATGTCCGATTTTTTTGAGTCCTTTCCATCTGTTCATTTGCTCATTCTTTTCCAACATAATTCTTCCTGTAAAGTTAATAAACACCAATGATTATGATGATTCTTAGTTGCTCTAGGTGTGTGAAACTTCTAATTTCTTGAACTATAAGGGAAACCATGATTCATAAACCAATTCCAATTGAAATGTGCTAATTATACTTGAAAATTAATGCATTATGGGTAAACTTTAGTTGCATCATAGAAATTTTTGTTTGATATTGGAATGGATGGAATGTGCCTAGTGAAAGAACCATGTGGAGCATTGGATTATTTGTTAATACATGAGGAAAATCAATGTTATAATATAGATTTGTACATACATCCTCCCAACATACATCTATTTATATTAATATCACAGTCCATTCACTTTACATTATGAATCCCACTCAATACAGTCACCACTTGACCAACGTATATTTTGTTATACACAATGTTGCAAGAATTAATTATAATATATATATATATATATATATAATATATATATATATTCATTGTGGGAAATTCTAACTATGAATGTTTATACCTATTTGTTTATGAGTTGGATATTAATTTTCCAACAGATGTTTTTATTTCCTCTTTTAAAATTGAAATTGGTATTAATTATGGGGTTGTGCTTCCCATTTGCATTTGTAGCTTATGAAAGGTGCAATTATGTGGCTAGGAATTTGATGTAGTTACAACATTATTTCTCAACAAGTTTTTCTCTAGTTTAGGTTGTCTTAATTTTCAAACTTGCACTCTCCACTATGATTCGTCGAGTCAGGCATGAAGAGCAACAGCTACAACAACCATAAGGACCACTTCCTACAGATGAGTAGGATATTACCGATCATGAAGGAATTCTCAGGGAAAAGTTTCTTCATCATATTATCAAGGAGGATTGTGCTCAAATTATAATTTCCTCAATAAGGGTTACCTTACATGGATTGTTATGACAATTCAATGAAAGTAAAACATCCTATCAAAATATTTTAAGACCAAATTATTGACATAAGTCGAGATGCAGTTTATAAGGCTACAAAATGTAGTCAAATTAGTTGAATTTACTCTTAAGAGATAAATTGCTTAAGTGTGATGCAAAATGGCCCCAATTCACTTTTTGTTTTTCACTCTTGATGGGTGAAAATATCACCCTAAAATGTCAAAATCAAAACTATGGACACAATAAATTCATAAAATGAATTCAACAAGTCAAGTAACTGCGAAAAATTAATAACTTAAATATTTTGATCCCTTACTTCCCATTTAATAACAATGTCCATGTGATCCATATTAGATCATTATATTGTTTGTCATCCATTTTGATTCTTTTAGAGTGGAAAAAGTGGAGGAATCGGCTCATAGGACCATTTTTACCAACGAGACCCAGTTTGTGGAATTAGGGTCTGAAACCTTCAAGGAGTATTTTCAGGCATTAAAGGAATTTTTATGGGGTAAAACTTTTCTACTTAAGTGCCACACCTTTTTTTTCTATCCATCATATATATACATATAATATATATATATATAACCCCGTAAGGGGGAAACCCATCAATTCTTATTCTTCATTAGATATTCATCAAATGTTTAGCTAAGATACATAGCACAATTATAATGAGACACATGTCTTTCAATAACAATCGCATTAGGCCATTCAAGGCCACCACAGGATCATATAGGATCCTCATAAGATGGTAGTTCGCAAGTTTGTTAGGGAGTCCACCGCAAGACTAAATGTAGCATATACCTTTGTCACATTCATATCGTTTCCATCTCAGTCATAAGTATCATTGTTTTCAATGCCATATCATTGCCATAAATAAGGACAAGTATCATTGCCATACAATGCCATATTGATGTCATACATCAGTACAAGTATCACTACCATGCTCTATCATACCACTGTCATTAGGAGGCTTCCATTCATCAATGTCACATCACTGCCATATATATCACTGTAGATGATAATATTGCCATAATAACACTAGTATATATATCACTAAATCATTGAAGATAACAATACTTCCATACATTATTGAAGATTCATTACTGTCAAGAGCAAGTTTCATTGTCATAAATCATGGTCTACTATACCTCACTGCTAAAGATCACAAGAGTCTATGGCCTATAAGAGTAAGTACCTCTACCATATATCACAATATCAAAAGATATATATCACTGCCATACATATCTTCTAAACAAGAAAGTTTGGGGCACAAGAAGGTTGCAGGGATCTCCTTACAGACCTATTTAAAGGTCACATAAACTATACCAATAGATTCCAGGGAGAGACCACAAATATATTCTACTTAATAGAGAAATTCCACACATTAATAGGTCTAGATCTCTGAGAGAATGACGTAAAGAAAGGTTGTAGTAGATCCACAGATGAAAGGCTACATTAGGTCGAATATAGATCGCAAAAGGAAGACCACGGGTGAACTAAGATTAAACTAAATAAGGTCTAAGTTACGTTTCACTTTTACCACATAGAATGCCACAAATAACCATATAAATAGGCCGCACACCACACAAAGAGAATGTCTCATGTGATCACAGCATAACTTAGCCCAGATTGACCTATGCGTAGCCATGTAGCAGACCCTTTTTGGGCATATAAATTAGGGCTTGAGCTAGATATAAATCACAGAAGGAAGGCCATAGATGAACTGAGATTAGGTTGCATAAGGTCTGAGTTAGGTCACACTTTTACCACAAATAAGGGTGAAAATAACCATAGAAATAGGATGCATACCATACAAAGAGAAGGTCACATGTGACCACAACATAACTTGGCCCATATTGACTTATGAGTAGCCATGTAGCAAACCCTTCTTGGGCATAGAAATTAGGGCTCAACACTCTCCAACACTCCAACATAATTCAACCTAGAAATCCATCCCAAAAAAAATAATTATCCATAGAATCATGCCCTAGCAAATTTGTTCAATAGCTCCTACTCATCCCCATCCAAAAAATTAAGAAATAAGACAAAGAAAGTCATCATTTTCCCTTCTCTAGCTTGACTCCTTTAAACCTACGGTACCTCAAATGATTTCCCTTAGATGTATGAATTTTTTATGCCAAAATGAAGAAGGATAGGTGCCAATTTATATTTGTTTCCACATGCAAAAGGTCATGAGCTTTGGAGCAGGCCGACTTAAATATTATGAGGTCAACTTGTAAATGGAGGGAAAACTTAAATTCAAATTTGCTTTTAATAATATTTAAATATATCTTCCACGTGCTTTGATGATTACTTGCCCAAGTAAATTTGATACATCAAATAACTTATTTTGTCCAATTTGAACTCTTTGGGGCAAGATGAATTTTCCTTGGGGAAATTCATCGCATCGCTGCCCCAAATTTCAACATAGATGAGGAGAGTAATCAATATGGATAGGGAGAGAGAAAATATATAGTATTATTTCACTTTAGTAGCCCATGGGCCAAAGGCTTTTCTTATTTGTACTTGCATCCATTTTATATTCATAGAAAGAGAGCATAGTGGCCTCACCTTCCAGCTGGGTTTTCCAGAGTATATCTTGTGTCAATTGTGGTTACTGAGTTTTTATTTTTTTGTTATTTATTTTCTACAAAATATAATTTGCATGAATACGCAATAAATACTAATTAATAGATCCAAAAATCTATAGAGAAATAAACCCTCATAGTGTAGGTATCAAATTTTCTAATATATTTTAATAGATTTGTTGTGATGAATTTTATGTGGAATATCCATGATATTTCACTGATCATATTGGTATTAGAGTAGATTTATTTAGGTATATTGTGGGATTTTCAAGGGATACAAATAAATTAAGCCAAAAGTCACAAAACCCCAGTCATTATCGATGAATCTTTGAATAACCCTCCTAATCTCGCAAAGGAGAGGTTTCCGTTGTTAGAAGCACAAGTTGCAAATATAAACCATAGTGTGAGCCTTCTCATGGAAAACTTGACCAATAATAGTTAGAAAGTTATATATTACAGAGCAATGGAACACATAAAATATTGCAGAAATATAAACACAGAAAACGAATAAAACAAGAGAGACACAGATATGTGTGGTTGACCTAGTTTAGGCTACGTCCATGGAGAAACAACGGTCCTTCTATTTATATTATCCAGCAAACTGAAGAGATACAACCTACAACATATCCACTGTAACTCCCTCTTTACTCTCAATCGCCTCTCTCTTCCTCACTCAGAATACAGATATACATAAACGCAATACAATTCCCTCATATACAGTGAGGGGTTGCCTTCTAGGGCAAAAAACCATAAATTAAACATAACTTCTACTACCAAATATCCGCCTAATGAACAACCCAGATTGACTACAAAATTAGAACATTTTACAAGGCAATTTTACATCTATTCTTAGCTTCGGGGGCGCTGCCCCCGATCCCCCCGCCAGGGGGGGCTCCCAAAAGGTCGCAACCGCCCCCCCTACAATGAATATTTTATGGGCAGCGTTGCCACCCCATTACGAACTAGGGTCCAATGTGGCGATACCTTTGAATACAGAAGATAATCAGGCTCCAAACCCAACAATCTCCCACCTGGAGACTGATTATAGCAACTCCATCATTACTTCATTTGCTGGACAATGACTCCACTTTGGACCTGGCTGTTTCTCATCTTCTTCATCATACTTGAAGCCCAATTGAAACTGAGCAGATTCTCAGTTTCTCCCTGGTTATAACTTTTGTTAACATATCTGCAGGATTATAGCTAGTGTGTATCTTTTCGAGCTTCAACTGTCCATCTTCCAATGCTGACTGTATGAAATGGTACTTGAGTTGTATATGCTTAGTCTTGGAATGAAATGCAGAGTTCTTTGTAAGATGTATGGCACTCTGGTTGTCACTGTATAACCTGCCCAACTCTTGCTTCTTACCCAATTCATCCAGAAACCCTTGTAACCAAATCATTTCTTTACTAGCCTCTGTAGCAGCAACATCCTCTGCTT
>APFE030508077.1:77675-98901 GCA_000404065.3 Pinus taeda | reverse complement strand
AAATGGTCTGCAACAGATCCACCTTCTGACATCTTCATATTAAATAAATGCTTCATAAGAAATACCTTATTTGAGGCCAAGGGTTTTTCATATAGTTTGGCCAATCTCGACATTAAACCCTTTGTTGTCATTTCCTTTGAAATATTAAACGCTACCGACACCACTAGGCATAGCCGTATTGTTCCAAGTGCCTTTCTATCGAGAATATTCCATTCTGTTTCTGTCATACTCCTCGGCTTCTTTGTCTTTCTGCTCAATGGTAGGTACAGATCTCTCTGATACAGATAATCTTCCATTTTCATATTCCACAGCTGGTATTTTTGGCCATTAAATTTTTCGACCCTAAACCTACCATCTTCCGCCATTACTCCCACTCAAACCAGGAATCCTTCTCTCCTGCGAGTTTATCAGCCAAATGGACCTTCGGCTCTGATACCAGTTTTTAGAAAATTATATATTATAGAGCAATGGAACACATAAAATATTGCAAAAATATAAACACAGAAAATGCATAAAACAAGAGAGACACAGATATATGTGGTTCACCTAGTTTGGGCTACGTCCACGGAGAAACAACCAGTCCTTCTTTTTATATTATCCAGCAAACTGAAGAGATACAACCTACAATAAATCCATTGTAACTCCCCCTTCGCTCTCAATCTCATCTCTCTTCCTCACTCGGAATACAGATATACATAGACGCAATACAATTCCCTCATATATAGTGACAAGTTTCCTTCTAGGGCAAAAAACCCTAAATTAAACATAACTTCTACCGTCAGATCTCCGCCTAATGAACAACCCAGATTGACTACAAAATTACAACATTTTACAAGGAAATTTTACATCTATTCTTAGCTTTGGGGGCACTGCCCCCGATACCCTCGCCAGGGGGGGCTCCCAAAAGGTCGCAGCCGGCCCCCCTCCCTGGACCCCCCCTGCAGTGAATATTTTACGGGCAGCATTTCCGCCCCATTACGAACTGGGGTCCAATGCAGCGATACCTTTGAATACAGAAGATAATCAGGCTCCACACCCAACATAATATTAGGCTATTAAGATAAAATGGGGGCTCTAACATGGAGGTTATATAAGAGGGGAGATTAGGACTCAGGAGATTGGGAAGAAACATAGGAGTTGAAGAAAGAACTTGAGTGTCATCAACCATTAATAATCCATGTTCAAAATGGATGTGAAAGCTAACATCAAGACATATCAAGGTGAGATTGACGCTCTAAAGTTAAATCATTGGTTGCAACAATTATAACTTTATTTTAGTGTCCATCATATAGAGGAAAAATAGAAGATTTTATTTTTTCTATTGAAATAAGAGGGCCATGCCCTAACTTAGTTGGAAAGCAACACGTAGACCTTAAGATTGGATGGAGATCATCTTGTGACTAAGTGGGAGGATTTCAAAACCCTTATAAATTCACAATTCTACCCTATCGGGTATGTAGGGCACCAAAGAATCTGGAGGCATTACTTCATGGAGAAGAAGGGGCCATTGTAACATTGATGGTCATATAAAGGAGAAGTGTTGGAAGTTGCACCTATAGCTTAACTTGAAGGAAAAAAAGAAAAGTAATAAGAATAGGCATCTCATGGCCACTAATTCAAGTAACTAGGTTAAAATAAAATTAGACATGGATGATAATATCAAATGTACATCAATGAAAAAACAAGGTGAATCTAAGTAGCCTTCAAAAATTGGATGAGATAAAAAAGACTAGACTCTTTGATATAATGATACATATTAAAAAGACCAAGATTAATGTTATGTTTGACTCAATATCATGGGAAAATCTCATTGCAGTAGAGCTAGTCAACAAATTGGGATTGCAAGATTGTGATCATCTAATCCCATATCCACTGGGATGGGTAAATAAAGATGTGGAAATAAAGATAACGAAATAGTGCAAAATCAAATTTCCTATTAGTTCTAATTTAATTGATGAAGTAGAATTAGATGTAGTGCTCATTGATGTATGTGGAGTGGTTTTTGAAACTCCCTTTATGTACATATGAGAATGCAATATTCATGTAGATATCCAACCAATATTGCCTCTTCAGGGATGGAAAATCATTCACCATCAACATGAAGAAAGGCAAGTCAACAATCTCATTAATAATTGCCAACCAAGCCAAGAAACTAATCAGTTCTAGAAATAAGTATGCTTCACTATTTTTAAGAGAAAACAAGTCTATATAAGAGTAAGTGAGAGCAAAGGCACCTCTAGAGGTGTGTATTAAGAAACAAAAATAGAAACTAGAAGGGTTGCTACATGCATACAAGGATGTGTTCCAAGATTTTAAAGGGACACCACCTAAGGCTGAAGCGGAGCACGAGATCTAGTTATTACCAGACTCCCCATTTCCAAATATTGGTTTGTACAAGTAGTTTGTTATAGAAGCAAGTGAGGTGAAGAAATAGTTTTAGCAACTATTGGAATAGGGTGTCATTCGAACGAGTACATCACCATGTGGGTCACCCATAATCACTATGCAAAAGAAGGATTGGACTTGGTGAAGGTGTATGGATTACAAGTTGTTGAACAAAATTACGCTCAAGAATAGGTAACCCCTACCCAGAATAAATGATATGCTAGATTAGTTGCAACAAGAAAAATACTTCACCAAGCTTGACTTAAAGTCTAGATATCACTAGGTTCAAGTTAAACAACAAGATACTGGGAAGACCGCCTTCAAAACTAGGCAATATTTGTTTGAGTGGTTAGTCATGCCATTTGGCCTATGCAATGCACTAGTTGCATTTATGATTTAAATGAATGATATACTACACCCTTTTATAGATTAATTTGTTATTGTCTATTTGTATGATATGCTAGTATACAATTCTACTTGGGAGGATCACATCTCACATTTGATGTAGATGTTGAAGACATTAAATAAGCACCAACTACTAGCAAATATCAAGAAGCATGAGATTGCACAACAATGTTTGGTGTATCTGGAGTATGTGATAGGTGGAGGAGACCTAAAAATAGATCCTACCAAGATGAAAGCCATCATGAAGTGGCTAGTTCCTACTAATGATTCTAAGGTCATGAGTTTTGTTGGGGTATCATAGTACCTAAGGAAATTCATAGACTCATTTTCAGAAGTAGCAACACCAATCCAAGCCATAACAACAAGTGGAAATAGTTTCTAGTGAGGAAAGGATCAACATAGGACCTTTGAGGAGTTAAAGAAGAATAACAGTCAAGCACTAGTCCTAGCATTACCAAACTTGCAACAACCCTTCGAAGTGGAAATAGATGTGAGTGGGTATGTTATGGGAGTGGTCGTGATGTAGGGAGGAAGGTATGTAGGCTACCATTATGCGTTATTTCATGGGCTATTTCTTAACTACCCCACCTACGAAAATGAGCTCTATGCCCTATTGCAAGCTATGAAGAAGTGGAAGCACTATCTGATGGGGAAGGAGACAGTAATCCAAACAGATCATCAATCATTATAGTATCTGTAGACCCAAAGTAAGCTACAAAAAATTAGGTGTTACAAGTGGATGGGGCTTTTATATTAGTTCCATTTAGTGATAAAGTACAAGAAGGGTAACACAAACTAGTTGGTTAAAATTATTTCAAGGCCACCCACCTCAAACATCACAACTTTGGGTCCTCTCATGAACGTGAGACGTACACCCATGATATATACAAAGAGGCATATTAAAAGGAGGAGAACTTCAAGGAGGTGTTTCAACAAATGAAAATCCATAATCATGTGCACGATGATGACAACACAGTTGACTACCATCTCTATGATGGGTTGCTCTATAGGCTGGATAAGTTATGTGTTGCTAAAGGTGAGTGATTGTAGTGGATATGAGAGGCTCACACGTCCAAGGTTGTAGGGAAATTTAGTGTAGGGAAGATAGTGGCCAACTTGTAGAGGTATGTGTATTGGCCCAAGATCCTAGAATGGGTAGATAAGTTCATAAGATGATGCATGATTTGTTGTACCAGTAATCATAGTAATAGGAAACATGACCTATATCATCCATTACATGTACCCACTCATCCTTGGGAAATCATTTCCATGTACTTTGTGGGAGGTTTACCAACAACCAAGAAGAGACCTAACTACTTGTTCGTGGTAGTTAATAGGTTCAGCAAGATGTGTGTTCTGATGCCCTAGAGAAATACCATCACTGGGAAAGAAGCAACGAACTTTTTTTCTTCGATAAGTATGGGTGCACTTTGGTATACCAAGGAGTATTGCTTTAGATAGGGACACAAGATTTCTCAATGCATTTTGGGCTACATTGTGAGAGAATGTAACATCCCCGATTAAAAATTCATGTAAAAAAATATAAGACCAAGGTCATGGGACACTTATTCCAAGATGAATGGTGGGAAAAAAATCCTAGTGGGTGTTCATTTTAGTTTATTATGGCTAAGGAAATTGGCAAAGGAAAAGCGGAATTAATTGGAATCTTATTTATGAAAATAATGGAAACTAGGAGAAAAGGAAGGTGAAAGGTCACAGGTTGCATGTGAGGAGGAAAACGAAGGAAAATAATGGAAAATGAATAAAATAGAGGCCACAATGATAAAAAGGCTTTTGAGGATCAGTTCATGGTTTTTGTCAGTGTTAGATTTTGTCAATTCAGTTTTGGAGCCCTCATTCTATTCTCTCTCTCATACTCTTGGACACTTAGAGTTTTATTGGAGCACTCTTGGAGGAGTGTGGAATACTTTTGATTTGGAGAAAGGAGGCAAAGGAAAGCAGGAAAGCACAAGGAAATAGGAGGATCAACATCTACAGCTGGATTACTTGTTGATATCGAGTTTCATGTATGGCTTCCTTAATAGTTTTGGCATGCATGGCACATGCATGTAGTTTCTTAGTTATGATTTATCATTGGCATGGAGGATTGCCTGGATTGACAGTGGTTTTTCCTAGCCTTGCCATTTCCTTGATATCCATGGTGTTGCGGGTTTTATATTTTGTTTTATAGTTCGTTCTCATGTTCCTTATGGTTGTGGTTTGAGTTACTAGTCCCTGGAGCCTTGGTTGGACAAACGCTTTGGAAGCCCTATAACAACTTGGCTTGAGTTACTAGTCCTGGAAGCCTTGGTTGGAAAAACACTTTGGAGCCATTGGTGGGTTGAGTTAGTAGTCCTGGAAGCCCTGGTTGGACAAATTCTCTAGAGCCTGACAATAATTGTGGGTTGAGTTACTAGTCTTTGAAACCTTGGTTGGAAAAAATGCTCTAGAGCCCTGGATAGATTGGGTAGAGACCGATCTAGTGATGGTTGGTGATGTTTGACCATGAGGTGGAATCAATAGTTCAGGGTTGAGGTGGTTTGGCCTCTGAAATCCCTAGTTTGGTTTTTCTTGGTTTATTCCATGAGGCCCCACGTTCAGACCTAGAATATGGCACAAGGGTGATTGGTTGAAAGAAATTTTTGGTTCAGCTTAGTCTATAGTCAAGTGGTACGAGGAAGTCCCTGAATTGGCTGGAATTTTCATATATTAATAAGAGGTATTTTCTATTGTGATCTATGAGCATATGCATTGATTATGATGGTGACATTATGGTTGAGTTTCGATGGTTTATATGTTGGTTATTAGCTAGTTATCTGATGTATATTGTTCATGGCTCTTGACATGTTTGACGAATATGTGATTGGTTATGGAATGCATGACCTAATAAATGTTATTGCAGCTAATATGAAATGGCATTAGACCTTCTTGATGATTCCTAGATACACATGAGACCCCTATGTTCATATGTGTATTTATGATATGTATATTTCATGTTCATGATACGTTTGACTGAATGGTTGTCATAGCTAGGTCTTGTTAGGTCAAGTTCTTATCTAAGATTTGTATGGAAGGATTTGTCCTTGTCTCCTTCATAGTTTTGGAAAGTTTCCTTAGGTTCTGGGCATAGGTATGGATCCTAGCCTAAAAAAGTGGCTTAAATCTTGTGGTCGTAGGCACAGAACTGGGTGAAAAATACTATAGTTTCTCCCTTGTAGGCATCATGCGTGCGACTATAGGGTTTTAGTCGAAATCAAATAGTGTTTTTCCAGCATCTAAGAGATCAGGGCTCTAAAAGAAGAGGTTTAAATCATGGTCTGGGAAATTGGAAGTGTGGTTTAGCCCTTGGGGGTACTATAGCACCTGATAGGGAAGTCATTAAGGTGTTTGGTTTGTTGATTCCAATTCCTTAAGGTGATGTAGGAGGTTGAATCATACAATAGTAACTCTTTGTCACATGTTTTCCCTGGTAGGCCAGTAACTTGGGTAAATGTGGGAGGAGGGTGTTACATAGTGGTATTAGAGCATGGTTCAACTCTTGGAATAGATGGGTGGAATGTGTTTGTCATGCATGCACGAAGGTTTTATATGTGCTTGTTATGTATGCATGGTGGTGGTCATTGTCACAGTTGTGTTTCAATGTAGGATTTGATGATGTTGTTGTTGGGATGCTTTAGTCATGAATGCATGTCAGTTGTATATGCATTTGTCATGCATGTCAATGTCTATATGTTGTTATGCATGCATTGTCATGGTTATAGCTATGCATGTATAGTAGGTCAAACATGCATTGTGAGGTCAGCATATGTAGTTTGTGTCATCATGATATTGTTGGTTTTTATGATGCTAATGTGTTGGCTAAGATAGAGCAGGAGATGCATATCATCAAAGTGAGGTTGCAAAACTGGACCTGGGGGTAAGAGCAGATCATCATATAGGTTTATATGCTGAGTATTCAAGTATGTTGGTTAGTGGTTGTTATAAGCATTAGGATCATGTACATGATTGTCAATCTATGGTTGTTGCAGTTACATGTACGATAGATGTTAGTTAATCAATGTGTTTATATGCATATGCGTTGGATAGTCATGAATGATGGTAACTTGTTGTTGTATGTATTGTGGTCATATTCATGATGAGTATGGTTATTTGATGCAGGAGCATTGGAACACCCTTAATCAAAATTTAAATTCATAGCTGTGAAAGGGGAAACGTGGAAAATCATTGTAAACCAGGGCAAATTTTGTTTAAATAGAACTAAATTGATGGAATTGATAAGTCTCCGGAAGGCTTGACTAAATGTAATTATTTGCCATGCATGTGAATAGAGAAATTTAGGGGTTTGATTGAGCGATTGTGGGAGAAACTCATGGATCTTAAATGATTCCTCCCTTTGTAATTTCCTATATAAGGGAGTCTATGTTGTGTGAAAGATATAGATAGAGCATGCAATGTAGCCACAGGGCAATTTGTGACTCAGGCCGTGAGGCCTTAGCTTGTAATCGTGTTTTGTTTATAATTGAAATATGTGTGTTATTATACATTTAGGTGAAATCTCGATTTCGTGTGCCTTTGTATTTTTTACATATACATTCTTTATTGTAAATTGATAAATTGTGTGTGTGAGTGTAAGGGATGAAGTTCCTATGAACTTCACCTTAGACAAAGTACGACAAAGATGCATTTGTGTTGTAATGCGAATTCCACCGATAAGAGGTTCGAGAGATTCGTCAGATTGGCCAGATCGACGAATAATATCGATGGAAAAGGAATGGCGGAGATTAAAACCACGTGTTAGCAGAAGGATGGAGCGGTCTACGAAGATGGTAAGCAGTATCTCGCACGCCCTAAAAGCTGTAAACGATATTTCTAAAATTCATGTGATTAGCCTAAGTGGGTGACACGTAGCATGAGAAAACTACTTTTCTCATGTGCTCTCGACCTGATATCAGTCATGCAAGATTTCATGCAAGATTGTACGATAGACGTTGGATCAAGCGGGATTGATCGATGGTTGAGATCAACCGAGCTAGTTATATTTTGATAAGGGTTTTGGTCGGTAAAGTTATATTGCGATTGCGGTTTTTATTTTGTTGTGAAGTCCACTGATTGAAATGCTTTCGATGTATACATGGGCCCATAAACCACAAGGTCCACGCACAAATTATGTAAAGATGCAGTTTTGTTGCATCAAGGTGGTATTAGAGCAGAAGAAGATTATGTGTGCAAAAGAAGGAGGTACAGTTATGTTGTAGATTGGAAAGATTGTGGTCTTTATATTGTCATATAGGTAGTGGCAAAAGGAAGTGAGAAGAATGTAGCAACCTAGAGCCATGAGTGCTAAAATGGTTCCAAAGAAGAGAGAACCAGAGAGATGTTGAAAGACTGAGCTCAAAGGAGAGAAGCTTGGTGAGGTATCGGGTAGCAAGGAGGACTTGTTACTGCAGAGGTTTCGTTGCAGCTCACGGAAAGATCATAAAGGCAATTCCACAGAGGATGTGGGTAGAATTACTAAGGGATGAAGAAGGTATATGAACAGGAGGTCATAAAAAGTTTTGTAGCTCAAGAGTCTAATGCAGGAGCATTGGAACACCCTTAATCAAAATTTAAATTCAAATTTGTGAAAGGGGAAACGTGGACAATCATTGTAAATAGGGGAAAATTCTGTTTAAATAGAGCTAAATTGATGGAATTAATAAGTCTCTAGAAGGCTTGATTAAATGTAATTGTCTGCCATGCATGCGAATAGAGAGATTTAGGGGTTTGATTGAGCGATTGAGGGAGAAACTCATGGATCTTAAACAATTCCTCCCTTTGTAATTTGTATATAAGAGATTATGTGTTGTGTGAAAGATATAGATAGAGTATGCAATGTAGCCACAGGGAAATTTGTGACTCGAGCCATGAGGCCTTAGCCTGTAATCGAGTTTTGTTTATAATTGAAATATGCGTGTTATTACACATCTAGGCGAAATCTCGATTTTGTGTGTCTTTGTATTGTTTACATATACATTCTTTACTGTAAATTGATAAATTGCGTGTGCGAGTGTAAGGGACGAAGTTCCTATGAACTTCGCCTTAGACAAAGTACAACAGAGATGCATTTGTGTTGTAATGCGAATTCCACCATTAAGAGGTTCGAGAGATTCATCGGATTGGCCAAATCGATAGATAATATCGATGGAAAATGAATGGCAGAGATTAAAACCATGTGTTAGAAGAAGGATGGAGTGGTCTACGAAGATGGTAAGTGGTATCTCGTGTGCCCTTAAAGCTGTAAATGATATTTCTAAAATTCACGTGATTAGCCTAAGTGGGTGACATGTAGCACGAGAAAACTACTATTCTCCCACGCTCTCGACCTGATATCAATCGTGCAAGATTTCACGCGAGATTGCGCGATAGTCGTTGGATCAAGCGGGATTGATCAACAGTCAAGATTGGCCGAGCTAGTTATATTGCGATAAGGGTTTCGGTTGGTAAAGTTATATTGCAGTTGCGGTTTTTATTTTATTGTGAAGTCCGTTGATTGAAATGATTATGATGAATACGTGGGCCCATAACCCACAGATCCACACACGAATTATGTAAAGATGTAGTCTTGTTCCATCATTATTACATTAAGTTATTGATGTTATATGTACCATGTTAACTAGATTGGCTTGTGCATATGGTTATGGTTACGATATTCAGGTATGAGCTGACATATTTGTGATATTGTGTTGTACTAATCTAGAACTGATAGTGCATATTTGATTGTTATGCATGAATGACAATTGTTTATGAGATTATGATGTGAACATGTCATATAGTCACTGTCATGGATATCATAACCTTATTTATGTTCGATTTGATGTGTTGTGAAGTTATATCATGATAATCTAGATTGATTGTCCAGACAATATAGCCTCCCCTGAGATACATTACGGTATGAGTTTTCTTATGTCATCTTCTTGGTGCTTGAATGTTTGATTATGTTGTTTATTTGGTGTTTTAGTGTTTGGTGTATAGTATGGCATTTATCTGTTGTCTGAATGTTTGATTACTTACATTATGTGAGTATATGTGTCTATAAAATTACATGAAGGAATGATCCTATTTTAAGACAGTTGTACTAACACATTATGTGTTGAGACAACTGATATGTACTTGAGTGTAAGTGAGTGCTAGTTCTAGTATTATGATTAATGACTGCGAGTTGACTGTTGATTTTGGCATGGTTGTTAGTCTTGGTAAAGGTTGATTTCAGATTAATAGACACGATGTTGTGATTTTCGGAACATGTGATTGACATGTGTAAACAGTTGCAAGGAAACATGCTTGGTATTATCATGACAAGACAATAGTTGATTTGTTTATATAACTAACAGTTGGTTGATATGGTAGTGCATAATAAGATTCAATTGCATCAAGGTAAAAGGTAAAAGAAAGGATTTGTTTGAGTGTTTGGTGTATAGTATGACATTTATCTGTTGTCTGAATGTTTGATTACTTACATTATGTGAGTATATGTGTCTATAAAATTACATGAAGGAATGATCTTGTTTTAAGACAGTTGTACTAACACATTATGTGTTGAGACAACTGATATGTACTTGAGTGTAAGTGAGTGCTAGTTCTAGTATTATGATTAATGACTGCGAGTTGACTGTTGATTTTGGCATGGCTGTTAGTCTTGGTAAAGGTTGATTTCAGATTAATAGACACGATGTTGTGATTTTTGGAACATGTGACTGACATGTGTAAACAGTTGCAAGGAAACATGCTTGGTATTATCATGACAAGACAATAGTTGATTTGTTTATATAACTAACAGTTGGTTCATATGATAGTGCATAATAAGATTCAATTGCATCAAGGTAAAAGGTAAAAGAAAGGATTTGGCTATGTTTGGAAATCACAGTTCCAAATTAATGAGTGCTTTGCATACAGGAAGTCTTCTCAAACTGAATTTTGTCTAACATTATGTGGATATGTGCTATATTCATGAACATGTATTTGACAGGTATATTAGCTAGTTTCTAGTTGTAGTTGGATTCGTCAAAGGATTGGAGTCCCTTGAGAGATGGCATGGATGTGTCCAATTGCAAGGCAATGTGCTTGGCACAAAAAGGTAAGGTAACTGGTATATTTTTTATCTATTTATGCACTGACAATTATGTGTTTATGGCAATATGATGTAGGGGATTGCATGGAAAAAGAGACTGCCATGAAATATTGAAGAAGGCTCGGGTTGAGAATTCCCTTAGAAGCATTGGGAACCCATGGGGAATTGAGTCATGGTGTTTTTTGTTGTTTTTGTGCTTTCGGTCTTTTTTGATTTATTTTTTCTTAGTTTGTAGCTTTCTTTATTTCTAGTGTATGGCCATACCACTTTGTTTGCGGTGTCGTATTGCTCTTGATTTTTCATGTTTTTATTCTTGTTTATTTCTTGTTCTTTCCTTTTGTTTTTTGAGGGTCTTCGGAATTGGTTGGGAAAGAGAAAGTTAATGGAGCTCGGGGAGAGTTGAATAAAACCTTATAGGTAATGTAAGACCCAGATGAAGCTCAGTGCATGTATAAGGGAAGTTGAAGGCAAGAGTATGACAACTAGTTGGATTGGTTGGGTCCATTGAGGTAAATGGATGGTGGTAGGACAATCATGAGAAAAGTAATCAGGAAAGATAAAGTAAATGGATTTTCTGGCATCAGATGCCTTGAATATGTTGGGGATTGTTGTTATCAATGTTGTGTATGTTGTGCACAGATAAAGGGAGTTCTCTTAACCTTAACCTTATGATATCCTGTAATTATGTTATGATCATGATTACATTGATGTTTGTATATGCATATATATGTATGTATGAATGTCATTTATGAAAGTGTGGGTTTTAACCCTATAATGAGATTACCTACGTACGAATTCTAAAACCAAAAAATAAACAATGGCGAGAACATAAAACATAAAACATATATACACAAATATTTTCCTTTGGATCCCAAAACCAGGACTACCAGATTGATTTTTCATTATGTTCCTTTCAATGCTACAATATCTATATATATATATATATATATAGTATATATATTTTATATAATATATTATATATATATATATAGATATATTAATTTATTATATATAATATATATATATATAATTTTATAATATATATATATATTATTATATAAATTATATAGATTTATATATATATTACATGATGAAGCATCATTAACCTTAATCCATTAACCCTAGATTGGAACCTAATCGTAGTCCCTTGATCTAATCTAGAAAATACCATGGGGGGAAAATCATCGATGCCCAAAAACCTATGCACAAAACCATAGGTAGTTGCCCACCTAATATAGGGTCTATTTTTTTTCTCGAGTGCTACCTTGGACCTTGTACAAGGGCTACCACCCCATTGACCCCCCCCTCCCCCCCCCCCAGAGTGCGACGAGTCGTGGAAATAATATAACACACACCCAACATTCTCCCACTTGTTGTTTTCTTTTCCACATAGGGGGTCACAAGAGAGCTTAGTCATTGGTCCATCCCTGCATTGCCCATTGTTTATCTACACCAAGAAAAATTCTTAGTGCTCACAAACTTCATCAATGCATCTGCAACATTCTTCAAAGTGTCCGCCTTTACCAGCAACACCTTTTTGTCCTCAACCATATCCCTCATAAAGTGATACTGAATATCAATGTGATTTTTCTTTGAATGACAAGCAGGGTTCTTTGCCAAGAAAATTTCACTTTGGCTATCACGGTCTATCCTTATAGCTCACTGTACAAACCCCATACTTGAACACAATCTCTGCAAACAAACTGCTTCCTTGATTGCATGAGTGGCTACCATGTGCTCTGCCTCTATAGCCGAAAGTGCCACTATAGACTATCTCTTGCTCATCCAACCAACTGCACCTCCAAATAGGTTAAACACATATCCACTTTTAGATCTTCTCTTATCAAGATCTCCAACCTAGTCTGCATCAAAAAATCCATGGATGTCCAAAACTTTGTCCAATCCTGGTCTTCCTTGGTAGCATGAACCATAATCACTGGTGCCAAGCAAATACCTGAAAACCTGCTTCATTGTTGTCCAATGCTCCTTCCCATGTTTTGACATAAACCTGCTCAATAATCCCAATGCATGTGCAATGCATGGTCTAATACATACCATTTCATGCATTTGGCTACTGATTGCACTTGCGTATGGAACACGAGACATGTCCTCTTCCTCTTCGTATGTCTTGGGACACTATTCAACATATAAATTTACACCTACAGAAATAGGAACCTTCACCGATTTACTATCCTGCATATTAAACCTCTTGAATATTGTCTCAACATACTTCCTCTAGTTTAGCCATAGCTTTCTCTTTTCTCGATCTCGTTTAATTTCCATGCCCAAAACATAGTTTACAGCAACAAGATCCTTCATGTCAAATTTGGAGGACAATTTGGTCTTCAAATCCTGGATAAGTTATTTGTTATTTCCAATCAACAACATATCATCCACATATAAGACCAAATAAATAACATGACCACCAATTAATTTAAAATACACATAGTGATCCGATTTGCTTATGGTGAAGCCAAGCCCCCGTATATATGTATCAAATTTCTGATACCACATCCTTGGTGATTGTTTTAACGCATACAGAGAATTTTTTAACCTGCATACCAGTTCTTTATTTCCCTTCACCACAAAGTGTTCAAGTTGCTTCATGTAGATCTCTTCATCCAGATCCTCATGAAGAAATGTTGTCTTCACATCCATCTATTCTACCTCAAAATCAAAAGAAACAACAACATAGAAAAACAATATAATAGAAGCTACCTTGGAAATAGGAGAAAAAAATATCACCAAAATCAATTCCTGACGCCTAGGAATAACCTTTTGCTACCAACCAATATTTGTATTTCTCCACCTTGCCTTCTACATTCATCTTCTTCTTAAACACCCATTTTCTTCCATTGGGTTTCCTTCCAGCCAACAACTCCACTAGATCCCAAGCCTCATTTTTTTCCAAAGATATCATTTCATCAACCATGGCCTCATTCCAGAGTTTTCCATCCTCTGAATCTACTGCCTCCCTGACAGTTCTGGGATCATCATAAGTAATAGACAAAGCAAACTTTGAACATAAAGCAGATGGACTATACCTTTCTGACTAACTTATTTCTCAAATTGATCTTCTCATAGCTAGAGTTTGTGGCTCTTCATCTTCTAATTCCTATTTTGTTGTAGAATCTCATTCTTCCTCCTTTATCTCAAACTCTATCTTCTAAGGTTCCTTTAGTATGAATTCATGTTTAATAACATCTTTCACCTATTAAACATCACATCTATGTTGTACATAACATTCCTTGTTTCTAGGTTCCAAATCCTATAACCTTTTAAACCATCCTTATACCCAATAAAGATGCACCTTTCAAATTTACTATGCAACTCGGTTCTTTTCTCCTTTGGAACATGTACATATGCATCATAGCCAAATACCCTTAGATGTGAAAGAGAGGGTTTCTTACCAGTCCAAACCTCATGTGGATTCTTATCCTCCAACCTTGTTGAAGGTGATCTATTAACCAGGTAACATGCAATCTCCACAACCTCTGCCCAAAATTCTTGTCCTAACTCGGCACCACTAAGCATGCTTCTTGCTTTTCCATCAACTTCTTGTTCATTCTTTCTACAACTTTGTTTTGTTGATGTGTGTATGGAGTATTCTTCTGTCATGCTATACCAAACTTCTTACAAAACTCTTCAAATTACTTCTTACAGAACTCTCCACCATTATCTATCCTCAACACCTTTATCTCCTTCTTTGTATGGTTTTCCACTAGACCCTTAAATTCTTTAACCCTGTCAAAGTCTTCATATTTCTTCCTGAGCAAATATATCCAGGTATTCCTTGAGAATTCATATATAAATGATAAATAGTACACAAACTTACCCAATGATGGAACTGACACAGGCCCAAACACGTCATTATGCACAAGCTCTAATATCCCTTTCGCCCTCTTAGCACCATAAGGGAAATTCACCCGATTCTGCTTCCCATATACACAATGTTCATAGAAATCAAAATCTAGAGAGAAATTATACATACCTTCTACCATACTATAACCATGAAGTATTTGAAGGCCCTTCCCTCTAATATGTTCAAGCCATTGATGCCATAGCATGGTATTTTCTTTAGAGACCACTAGATTTTCTGCTCCACTTTCAGGAACCATAGAACTATTGCACCCATCAATAACAGTGCTGCCCAAAATCTTGTACAGAGTTCCAATCCAAAATCCCCGCATCAATACTAGTGCTCCCTAAACTGTCTTGCATGTATCTTTCTCAAACATTATTTTTACACCTACATCATCCATCTTGCTTACAGAAATCAAATTTCCAACCAATATAGGAATATACATAACACCTAGAAGTGTTCTAATCCTTCCACCTTGCAACTTCAGCTTGAATTTTCCACGTCTAAAAATTCTAGCCTTCCTATCATCCACTAAGAAGATATCACCACCATCTTATTTCTCATACTCACATAACCACTCCCTATGGGGAGTGAAGTGAAAGGATGCACATGATTCAATCAACCATGCCTCGTGATCTACATGTGTACTTGAAGAAGAAGCCAAGTACACATCCCCACTGTCATCTGAGGTAGTTTTCACCAAGGCAGAAGGAGCATCATCAGATCGCTTTCCTTTCTCAGGAGCTTTAGATCTACAGTCCTTTTTGAAGTGCCCTTCCTTTCTACATTTACACACACCTTTACAAGTTTTCCTAGATATTTAGATCTCCCACTCTATGACTTATTTATGTTTCTATTCTGGGATTGTTTTCATACAGACAAGGAATCTCCATTCTAGCCCTCCATATTTTTCTGTCTCATCTCCTCTAGCAACAAGGATGAGACTATTTCGTGAAACTTCAAGGTAGTTGTATTGCTACCTATTGCAACAACCAGATTATCCCACGAACTGGTAGAGAACACAACAAATTGATGCACTTATCTTCATCTAAAATTTTAATATCAACATATAACGATTGTCTTACCATAGTATTAAAGGCATTCATATGCTCTATCACCGAGTCTCCATCCTTCATCCTCAGGTTATACAACTTTTTCCGTAGGAACAACTTGTTCAATAGAGACTTAGATTGGTACAAATTCCCTAACTTGTCCCACAAATCCTTCGTCGTAGCTTCCCTTGATACATTCAACAATATGAATTTGAGATACATAACCATATTGTGCTCTTTTCTTTCTGATCCAACTTCACCCAATATTCATCTGGCATTATCATTGGTTTAGTACCCAGATCTATTATGATCCACTAATCTTTATCCACCAGCAGATCCTCCATCTTGAGCTTCCACAACTCAAAACTCTGACCATTAAATTTCTCGATCTTTGTCTTTCCACTATTTGCCATCTTTTTTCACTACAAGAATCGATCCTGCAAATCTCCAACTGAATAGGGTCTACCACAGGCCCGAGCAAAACCCCTCAACAGCAAAGGCGTCCCATTGAAGCTGAAACAACTTTGATACCAAATTTAGTTTTTAATCATGTACAGAAATTACCTGCATACGAATTATAAAACCAGAAAATAAACAATAGCAAGAACATAAAACATATATGCATAGATATTTTCCCCTAGATCCAAATATTGGGACTACCAAATTTATTTTTCATTATGTTCCTTTCAATGTTACAATACATATATATACATGTCGAAGCATTCATAAACCCCAATCCATTAACCCTATATTAGAACATAATTGTAGTTCCCTTGACCGGATCTACAAAATACCATGACTAGAAAACCATCATGCTGAAAATCATGTGCAAAACCCATGCACAAAACCATAGATAGGTCCACCCACTTAATATAGGCTCAAAAAAAAAAATCGTGGGGTGCTTCCTCGGACCCCATACAGGGGGGTTATCGCCCCGCTAAAACCCCTCGACAAGGGGGGATATGTCCCCCTGTGGCCCCCCTGTTGCGCCCGACACAACAAACAAGGGGGGCTTACGCGCCCCCCCCCCCCCCCCCCCGCATGAGCGACTAGTCGTGGAAAGAATATAGCACACACCCAACAACATGGTCATTATGGATCATGATTTATTTATGCTAATGATTATATATATGTATACATGCATGTATGTATGTCACTATCTGACACGGTCATTAGGGATCATTCTCATGGAGGAATGATTGATTATGCAAGTGAATGGCATGAAGAGGTTCTTGGTCTTATGAGGAATCAAGTGGGAAAAGTAGCCTTGACAGATATATGAGTTCAGTATCATGTGGATATGATTTAATATTATGTGATTGTACTATGTCTATGTTTATGCTATGGTAAGTAATCCTGAAAGATACAACATTGGAATGAAAGCAGTGTGATCTGCAGCAGGTTAAAGATAAGCATGGATAGTGTAAAGACACTAGAAGCAAGGTTGCTTGGGAGAGGACAATGTGGTATTAGGATGTGTAGTATTGGTGTTGTGTACATGTAGCATATGTAGTATTGTGTACATATGGTATTGTGTGCCTATTGCATATATGGTGTTGTGTGCATGTTGCATATGTAGTTTTGTGTAGATATAATGTTGTGCGCATATTTCATATGCAGCGTTGGGTATAGATGGTGCTATGTACATTTTGAATATATCGTGTTGTGTACATATCGTATTATGCACATGTTGGATATGTGGTGTTGTGTGCATGTTGTACATATAGTGTTGTCTGCATGTTGTACATATGGTGTTGTGTGCATGATTGTACATGTGGTGTTGTGTACATGTTGTACATGTGGTGTTGTGTGCAAGTGGTGTTGTGTACATGTGGTGTCATGTGCATGTCGTTCAAGTGATGCTGTGTACATGTTGTACAGGTGGTGCAGTGTACATGTGGCGTTGTGTACATGTTGTGCATGTGGTGTTACGTACATGTGATGTTGTGTACACATCGTGTAGCTAGTGTTGTGTACAAGTGGTACTGTGTACATGTTGTACATGTTGTGTTGTGTGCATGAGGTACTACATATGTGCATTGTGTAGTCGTGGTACCGTGACATGTGTATTCGTTACAGTGTACTTTGTGTATGTATATGTATTGTGTTGTACACCGGGTGTAGGTGTGTGTATTGTGTTGTGTTGTACACTGAGTGTCAGTGTATGTGTTATGATGTATAATGTGTGTATGTGTATGTTATTAAAGAGGAGAGAAGGCACTATGTGCTTGCTGGGTGTGGCAACTAATCTGGTGTGTGTACGGAAAGAAAAAGGGACAAAGATAGAAGCAAAGGACTGATGAAAGGAAAAGCATCAACATTTTATTTCAATTTTATTATGAATGTGATCTATGATTCTGATTTATGATGGTTACATGTGATCTATGATTCTAGTTTATGATGATTACATATGATTCATGATTTTGATCTATGATGGTTGTGTTTTGAACTAAATGGATGTGATATGTTTATACATGATGATTTGATCAAACAGCTAGTTTGACTTGTCGTGACAGGAAGTAAACAGAATCACAAGTGTACCTTTTTGATGAGTTACCAATAAGGTATGGTTTGAATTTATTTTGAATCTAATGGTAGTTATTGTTAGACCAGGCAGTAACTCCTCAACCAAAATTGATTCGTGTGTATTATTCCTTCAGGTAGGTCTTCATTATGTACATGAGGGAGAGACTGTTCACTTCATCTCCTGATGACTGTTCATATTAGTTATTTATCTATTTACATTATATTCACCCAATCCTGATGATTAGGTGTCAACATTCCCCCCCTTAATCTGAAGGGATGTTGGTGATTCCAAGCATCATTCTGAATCGTTCAAGCTTTTCTCTTCCAAGTGCTTTGGTGAAGATGTCTGCAATTTTCTCATTAGTGAACAATGACGGAGATGGATTGTTTTGGCCTCAACATGATGTCGAATCAGATGATATTTAGTATTGATGTGCTTCGTTCGATCATGGAACTTTGGCTTCTTGGCCAACTTTATTGCAGAGGTATTGTCAATCATGAGTGGAGCTGATTGTACTTGTTTTACTTGCAAATCTTCATGAATTTTCCTAAGCCACACAATTTCTTTTGTTGCTTCAGCTGCTGCCACGTATTTTGCTTCTGTTGTGGAATCTGTTGGAACTAATTTTTTGCATGATCTCCAGGAGACAGCTCCTAATCCAAGACTCAAAGCATATCCTGAAGTAGATACCCCAGTTTCTTTGTCTCCATCAAAGTCTGAATCAGAGTATCCAATCAAGTTGAAGTCATCCACCTGTGTATACTTGATTCCAAAGTCTTGAGTTCCCTTCAAGTACCTTAGAACTCTTTTTGCAACAAACCAATGTCCCTCACAAAGCTTTTGCATAAACCTAGAGAGGATTCTAACAGCAAACGAAATGTCTGGTCTGGTAGTAGTTACGTAGTTGAGACTTCTTACAAGCTATCTATACTTTGTTGCACCCTCAAATTCTATTCCTTCAATAGATGTGAGCTTTAAGTTTTGTTCCATTGGAGTAGTAAGAGGATTGCTTTCTGTCATGCCAAACCTGTTCAACATATCTCCAATGTATTTCTTTTGAGAAAGAAATATGGACTTCGGATGTTGGGTTACTTCAATGCCAAGATAGTGATGAACATAGCCCAAATCAATCATTTCAAAACTTTTCCCCGATTCCTTCTTTAAGGATGCAATGTAGCTTTCATTGTTCCCTGTCATCAAAAGATCATCTACATATACCACAAGATATAAAACTATTTTGCCAACTTTCTTGACAAATAAAGTTGCATCATCAAGATCATAATGTTTGAAATTGAGTTTTAGAAGATGCTCAGTTAGTTTTTCATACCAAGCTCGTTGTGCTTGTTTGAGGCCATACAAGGACTTCACAAATTTGCATACTTTATGTTCATGTCCTTTCATAGAAAATCCTTCAAGCTGAGACATAAAAACATTCCCTTTTAGATCTCCATTTAAGAAAGTAGTTTTTACATCCATTTGATAGATTTTCCAACTGTTCTGAGCTGCTAAGGCAAAGAGTGTCCAGATGGTAGCCCATTTTGCTATGGGGGCAAAAGTCTCCTCATAATCGACCCCTTCCTTCTGTGCAAAACCTTTTGCCACAAGCCTAGCTTTGTGCTTGTTAAGAGAGCCATCAGATTTATACTTGTTCTTGTAGACCCACTTGCAGCCAATTGGTTTGGTTCCTAATGGAGGATCAGCCAGCTTCCAAGTGCCATTCCTTATGAGGGCATCATACTCCTTTTGCATCGCTTCTTTCCATTCATCATGAGAAGCAGCTTCTTTGAAGGAAGTTGGTTCAAAATTTGTAGACAAGCTCAATTCACAATCATAAGAAACATCCATATCAACAGGTGAATTAGAGTCATCCACATCACCTCCATTATGCTGGTTTGAATTTCTAGTTCCTGTCTTTCCAACCTCATCAGGATGAACACTTTCAAGTGTCTTTGTCAGCCACTTTGGGGGACCTTTTTTAGATGGTCCAGGCTGCTCCGCTGATTGAGTTGGGACTGAATCAAGATTGAGTCTCCCAATTCTGTCAATCACATCACTTAAAGCATCATCCGTTGTTGGAGTTTCATGCAGGGGAGAGTGTTCTTCAGAAGAAGATTCCATATGTTGATCTAGTATAGGAACCCCCCCTTCAAGATGTGGAATCTAATTATCAAATTCTTGAAATCATTTTTCTTTTGCGAATCTATCCAAGCAATCAAGTTGTCGCTCAACAACATTGTCAGTTTTGGATGATTCAAGAGAAATTACATCTCTATATACAACAAACTTTTTATTAACTTCATCATAGAGATAGTATGCTTTGGAGGTGTTTGAGTACCCCAAGAAGATACCCTTACGACTTCTTGCACCAAGTTTTTTTCTATGTACCTTTGGTATCAAGGCATAACAGGTGGGACGAAAGACCCTGAGATGCTTTACCGAAGGAACATGCCCATACCAAATTTCATATGGAGTCTTGTTTCTAATAGCATTAGATGGACATCTATTCTTTATATATGCAGCACATAGAAAAACATCAGCCCAAAACATTATCTTTACATTTTTTAAGAAGAGCATGGATCGTACCATATTTAAGATTGTCCTATTCATTCTTTCAGCTACACCATTTTGTTGGGGATTATAAGGTACAGTTATTTGATGTTTCATCCCATGTTGGCGAAGATAGTTTTGAAATTCATTTCATGTGTATTCTTTTCCATTATCAGTGTGAATAGACCCAATATGAGATTGTGCATCATTTTCAATCCATTTATGAAAATTCTTGAATGTTTGAAAGGCATCAGATTTGTTCTTCAATAAATAAACCCAACACATTTTGGTGTAGTCATCAATAAATGTCATCATATATTTATTTCCATTTGCAGAAGGAA
>APFE030508077.1:43003-77655 GCA_000404065.3 Pinus taeda | reverse complement strand
CATTTTTCCAAGAAGCAAGTGAAGCATTAAATAAATCTTCATTTACTCCAATGTTACATTGTGCCACAACATAGTGAGCGGATTCAAGTGCTTTACCTTTGTCTGTATCATCAGTTTTACCTTCCTTTTGGTTTCTTTGCTGCTTAATTTTGTCCCATGGTAGCTTGCATGTAGAGGCATCATGTGATCCATTTCTTTTGCAGCGAATGCAGTGCAAATCTGCCTTTTCTCCTTGAGAGTGTCTACCCCCCTGCCTCTGAAATATCTTCCTCTTCCTCTTCGACCACCTCTTCCTCTTGAAGAATCTTGAGCAATATTCTTTTCTTTATGAGCAAGGCACACAGCCTCTTTAGAAGATTCAGGGGTTGTCTTCTTTCCAAAAGCTTTCTCTCTTTCAGCAAACTTTTTCACAAGAGAGTCAAAGGTGATATCTTTGAGATTTCTATTTGTTTGCAATGACTCAAGATAATTGGAGTAAGTAGGATAAAGTGCCTTGAGAAAAGCGATAAGAGGAATATCCAATTCAACCATAGTGGATTTGATATCATGCATTATAGACTTTACTTCAGATGCAAGAGCAAGAGGATCATTATTTTGCAGTTCAAGAGTGAAGAGTTTAATCATGAGTTGAACAACTTCAAGTGCAAAATGTGAGTCATAGAGTTCTTTTAGCTTTTCTAAGGCTTCAAAGGCAGTTGAAAATGATGAAATATGGCAACTCACCTCTTCATTTACAGATGTTGCGATTAATGCATAAGCTTTGTTGTTTTTGTTTTCCCATATGACAAGCTCATTGTCTGAGGTAGGTTGTTCTGGTTCATTGTCTCTGTCTCCAACACACACTCCTTTCCACAAATCATTGAAAATGAGGGTGTGTTTTATCATCTGGGACCACTCAAGATAGTTCTCCTTATCGTGAGAACTATTCCCGCATTAGATATGCTTGAATGCATACTGTAAAAAAAAAACTTCTACTGGAAAAAAAATCTGTGTACTGTAAAAATACTTCTACTGGGAAAATGTGCTTCAAAATATTACAACCTTATTCTTCCTTCTTCATTTAATATACAAAGATCAAGACTATATTCTATGCATATAGACTATCACAATTTTTTTTGTATTACAATATGGTTGCAATTCAAGAGAAATAATATATGTTATTATATAAGTCTTCAAACTCAGCTTCTGGACTGCGTATATATGTGAACAGCTTCTGGACTTTTGAGCAAGTTTTCAAACTCAGCTTTTGGACTACGTATATATGTGAACAGCTTCTGGACTACGTATATGGAGCAGCATTCATATACCTTAATCGAAGCAGCGTTCAACTCTTCCACTGTGCCACTCTATTGTGAAGTCAGATGCAATACCATTATCGTCATTATGGTTGGAATGGATGCGCACCAGTGGCAAGACAACGCTATTGCATTGACTTAGTGCTCACACAAACATGTCAAAAATATGAGGATATGTTTTGAATCTTGACCCTACAGTGATGACTCTGTCTTTTGCTGCTAATATCGACATTCGAGACACTGTCATGTACAAGGAAGTAATGAAAGAGTTTAACCTCACATGAAGCATCGTGAAGATGCCATTTCCATTCACATTCCCAGCTTGACCATTACCTTCTCATGCCATTAAATTATCTCATCTATATATACAGGTACAAGCCGGTGGGCAATACTAGTAATTCAGTAGGAGTAGGTGTGCCACATTTGGTAGAAAAAAAAACAATGTGTTTCTGCTATCAATTTTTAAAGTAAAGCAAAGCAATGGACAAAGAACCAGACGATCACCAATTTCTCATCATCATGGGAATCACTGGAGAGGCCTTCAAGGTCGTTCAAGGTCCTACCAGCAACAATGTCACAATTTGGGAACCGTTTCACCTTCCAAACGTAAATGGAGACACCAAGATCAACATGAAACATGCCAATGATAGATTACAGGACCAATGTGTATACAACATTCAAAAAAAATGCAGAGAATGCTTTTCGAAAACCGCCCTTTGCAATGGAGCGCTGCTATCAGGTCCGGGAGGTCAGTTTTGCAATATGGGCAGAAAATAGGCCAGGCAGAAAAGGGAGTTACAAGAGCAGGAATACTAAAAATAGAGTTGGCTCTGATACCATGTCAGACCAGGTAGTAACTCCTCAACCAAAATTGATTTGTGTGTATTATTCGTTCAAGTAGGTCTTCATTATATACATGAGGGAGAGACTGTTCACTTCATCTCCCGATGACTGTTCATATTACTTATTTATCTATTTACATTATATTCACCCAATCTAGATGATTAGGTGTCAACAGTTATGTGTTTGGTATAGGACAGCATGGAAATGCCCAATTTGGGTGGTTGAAACTAACTGCAAGAATTAGCAGCAACAATGAAAGGAATTGGAATAGGAAGCAGTATGTTGGTAAAGCATTTAGGAGCAGGGCCATTGTGGGACATTGGTACCCAATAGTGTCCATTGATTTCCATGAGCATGTTATGACCAGTATGATGGTTTTGAGGCAGGGATATGCTCTGGTTTTTTGACCTTCTGATGTGAGGAAAACTTTCCAAGGGAGGGGTCGCCCGAGGGAATGTGTAGCAGAGAAGGGGATGCCCGCAGAACTTGGAAGGTGGGTGACTACATGAAAGGGGGTAGCCGGATTTCCTGACGGACTATGTAGCAGAGAAGGGAAGGTTGGGGAATGGATTTGTTTTGGTCATTAGCATTTCTAGATGGAATCAAATGCACATTGGGAGTGCGCCCTGGAATAGTGAGTCGGTAACTGTTCACTGAGAGAACAAGTGGCGCAGGATTGTAGCGCTACACATTGAATGCAACTTTAACTTTGGTAGTGGGTTCTGGACTTCCTAAGAAGGGGGTGAATCATGGTATTACTTTGAGGGTGGAGGTGTGAGTCTTTGTATTCTTTTGTTGTTGATGCAGGCATCATATCCTTTTATTTTATGGTTCAAGCAAATGTGCATGAGAGTATATGTGGTTTTTATTGTAGATACCATAATGAGTTGTCTTATAAAGCTCTAGTAAACGATATGATTTTCATGTAAATACTGAAATGAGTTGGTTTATAAATATCCATAGACAATATGATTATTTGTTGGCTGAATAAAATGTGCATGAGATTATCTGTGGTTGTTATTTTAAATATTGTAATGAGTTGTCTTATAAATCTCTAGTAAACGGTATGATTGTCATGTTTT
The DNA here is from genome assembly GCA_000404065.3 of Pinus taeda. Taxonomy (NCBI): domain Eukaryota; kingdom Viridiplantae; phylum Streptophyta; class Pinopsida; order Pinales; family Pinaceae; genus Pinus; species Pinus taeda. The sequence goes on along the minus strand of APFE030508077.1, from coordinate 74,435 downwards.
CAATAGTTATCATTGCAAAATACTGCAACGAGATGGTTTATAAAGCTCCATGGGAAGTATGTTTTGGCTTTCAACAAGTTTGTTGGTTGTAGGTGTCATAGAACATCGATGACGGTGTTCCCCCAATGGGGAGGATTCTGTAACAACCTCGTTAAAAATTCATGTAAAAAAGTATAAGACCAAGGTCATGGGACACTTATTCCAAGATGAATGGTGGGAAAAACATCCTAATGGGTGTTCATTTTGGTTTTTTATGGCTAAGGAAATTGGAAAAGGCATTGGAAAAGTGGCATTAATTGGCATTTTATTTATGAAAATAATGGAAAATAGGAGAAAAGGAAGGTGAAAGGTCACAGGTTGCATATGAAAAAGAAAATGAAGGAAAATAATGGAAAATGAAGAAAATAGAGGCCTCAATGATAAAAAATCTAATGAGGATAAGTTCATGGCTTTTGTGAGTGTTATCTTTTGTAAGTTTAGTTTTGGAGTTATCATTCTATTCTCTCTCTCTCATACTCTTGGACACAAAGGTTTCTTGGAGAACTCTTGGAGGAGTGTGGCATACTTTGGATTTGGAGAAAGAAGTCAAAGGAAAAAAGTGCAAGGGAATAGGTGGATCGAAAACTACAGTCGTATTACTTGCAGGTATCGAGTTGCATGTATGGTTTCCTTGCTAGTTTTGGCATGCATGTAGCTTCTTGGTTATGTTCTGTCATTGGCATGGAGGATTGCCTGGATTGACAGTGGTTTTTCCTAGCCTTGCCATTTCCTAGATAGCCATTGTGTTATGGGTTTTATATTTTGTTTTTTGGTTGATTCTCATGTTCCTTATCGTTGTGGGTTGAGTTACTAGTTCATGGAAACTTGGTTGGACAAACACTCTGGAAGCCTTATAAAAGCTTGGGTTGAGTTACTAGTCCTAGAATATTTGGTTGGACAAACGCTCTAAAGCACTTGGTGGGTTGATTTAATAGTCTTAGAATCCCTAGTTGGACAAACGCTCTGCATCCCGACAACAACTATGGGTTGATTTACTAGTCCTGGAAGCCTTGGTTGGAACAAATGCTCTAAAGCCCTAGATTGCTTGGGTAGGGATGAATTTGGTGATGGTTAGTGATGTTCAACCATGAGGTGGAATCATTGGCTGAGGGTTGACGTGGTTTGGCCTCTGGAAGCCCTGGTTTGGGTTTGCTTGGTTTATGCCATGAGATCCCACATTCATGCTTGGAATATGGCACGGGGATGGTTGGTTAAAAGAAAGATTTGGTTCAACCTAGTCTATGGTCGGGTGGTACATGGAAGTCCCTGACTTGGTTGGAATTTTCATATATTAATAAGAGGTGTTTTCTATTGTGGTCTATGAGCATATGTATTAATCATGATGGTGACATTTTGGTTGAGTTGCCTGGGTTTATATGTTGGTTATTCGCTCGTTATATGATGTATATTGTTTGTGGCTCTTGACATGTTTGATGAATATGTGATTGGCTATCAAATTCATGACCTAATAGATGTTATTACAGCTAATATGAGAGAGCATTAGACCTTCTTGATGATTTTAAGATATGTATGAGATCCCTATGTTCATATGTGTATATATAACCTGTAGATTTCATGTTCATGATATTTTTTACGGAATCATTTTCATGGATAGGCCTTGTTAGGTCAAGTTCTTGTCTAATATTTGTATGGGAGGATTTTTCCTTGTGTCGTTCATGGTTTTGGAAAGTTCCATTAATTTCTAGGTAGAGGTATGGATCCTAGGTTGAAAAAGTGACTTAAATCCCATGGTCGTAGGCACAAAACTGGGTGAAAAAGACTGCAGTCACTCCCTTGTAAGCATCATGAGTGTGACTAGAAAGTTTCAATCGAAATCAGGTAGTGTTGTGCTAACATTGTGGTCAGTTACAATCTGTTGTCGTTGTAGTATAGTGGCGAGTATTCCTGCTTGTCACGCGGGTGACTCGGTTCGATCCCCAACAATGGCGCCAAAAAGTTGGGTCAATTTATTGAGTAAATTAACACAAGTATTAAATATCAATCCAGGTTTGTAGAAATTAGAAGCATGTCCAAAATGTATGGATATCAACTATAATCAGCTTTAGAAGATAAGTTATGGAAATTGAAGGAAATTCAATTATAAACTAATTAGAAGTGAATATTACAAATATAAAATTCAACTAAGTAATTGATAATTCATTATGTAATAAGCAAGAGAAGTGGCTCCTAACTTAGGAGAACTAGATCTGTCCTTCTTCTAGAATACTACTTCATGAACAGAAATAAAAAACCACTAATGAACGATAGCTTAAGATGCATAAACAAATAATAGAATAGGCTCCTAACTAAGGAGGTCCTTGTTGTTCGTCATTACAAATTTATTCATAATTAATGCCATTGCTAGAAAACTGGAAATTCAAAAAATCACTTGAAAGCAAAAAAGATGAATTTTAGTTTCTATTCATTGATCATATAGAAGGAGGGTTCAACTTGAACATTAGATTGTCCCTTCATATAGAGATGAGAAGTAAACCAAGATTCATCAAAAAACATAATAAATCATCATTCATCTAATTAAGTAAACAAACTTGAAGCAAAACTAGTTTATGAAAATCAAGCTAAATTAACCATGAATTGTACTTAGCTTGGTGTGGGGGCCCTCCACCCTTGCCTTGCGCAATTGAAAAGATTATCAGCTACTACAAACTCAGTCAATCACCCACACCATTGAATAGAAAAATGAATATAGAATAGGTTCCTCAAATTAAATAAAAATATTCAGAAGTCCCAATATGAAATTATACAAATTCTACATACATAAGCATTCAATGTTTTGTCTTAAATAGAAAAATATGAAACAAACTGATCTAAAATGTCTCTAACAGCTATTTCTATCCATATCCCATCTATCCAAGTCAAGATCATCCATCCCATCACTCAAAATCTGGAAAATCCCATGAAATCCTAAAACTGCCCTATTTCTTAGGGATTTCCTGAATGACTGGTCCTGTTTGACCAACTTTGACCAGGCCCGTTTAAGCTTGTTTTGACCAAACCAATAGGAGTTTGTTCAATCTTAGTTCCCGATATTTCTAGAAATGTTCTCATCTCATTCCCAAATTTCCTGCAAGTATGATATCAATGAAGCCATTATGGGAATTTATGATTCTGTTCAAAAATGCACTTAAAATCCAATTTTTATAAAAACATCTAAAAATTACAAAACTAAATATATATACTTGAATATGCATAAATATTTCAAAATGGGGTGTATATTATGGTAAATGGATGGATAATATAGAAATTAAGTGTGTTTTCTTAAGCAAAATTAGATAAAAAAAAGAGGGCCAACGATGACCTTTGGCATATTGGGTTAAAAGGACAATTTCTAGGCAAGGCTAAATGGTACACTTGAGAGAAGGTGGAGGAAAATGTTAATCACCTCATTCAATAGAAGCTTTTGGGGACCAAATTCCTCCAAAAATGGGGAGGTGTATATTTTTTTCATCCATTTCAATGATTTTAGAGCGGAAAAAGTGGAGGAATCAGCTCACAGGACCATTTTTACCTGCAAGACCCAGTTTAGCAAATTGTGGTCTAAAACCTTCTGGGAGTAGTTTGAGGAATTAAAGGACATTTTTGGGGGTCAAAATTTGCCACTAAGTGACACATTTTGATGTTATTCTACACACAATTAGCTCTTCTATGATACAAGAATCACCTCAATTAGAATCATATGCAAACTTATGCCACTCAAAAGTTGACTTTCCTTTTTTTACCACCATAATTCGAGACGATGCCATGTCAAACCCCATTATTCATGGAAAATGCGATAGCCATGTTATAATGATGAATAAGACTCTAAAATCGTGCATATTGTGACTCTATTCAAGAGTTGAAGGAGTCAAACTTAACCACTAGTAGGCTATCAGGTTGTGTTATAATTGGACCACTAAGCATAAAAGTGGTGTCATTATTTTCGAGGGAATTTTGTTCCATATACAAGTAGAGAACCCAAGAGGGATGGGGAGAGAGGAAAAAGAAAGGATTTTTGCACTATAGTATCCCATGTAACATAAGCCTTACTTATGTTTACTTGCAGGCATTTTCTATTCAGAGAAAGAGAGTAGAATGACCTCACCTTTTAGTTGGGTTTTTTCCAAAAGGGTTTCCAAGGATATATCTTGCGTTAATTGTGGTCTATGAGTTTCTATTTTATTGTTCTATATTTTCCTCATAATTATAACTTGCATGCATATCCAATAAATAGTTATTAACATATTTAGTAATCTAAGGAGAAATAATCGCTCATAGTGTATATTTGGATTTTCCAATACATTTTAGTATATATGTTGTGATGAATTGTCCAATGGAATATCCATGGCAGCTTACGGATCACCACGTCTATCAATAGGGAATTTGTTCACTATTTAGGTCAACAAAATATCAAGTTGTCCATCAAAGTTCCATCCTCAGTGTGGTTTTCCTAGTCCAAATGATGTGGGATTCATAAGGACGATACCATGTGAAAGAAGTGTGTTCTATGTGGCACAATCCACTAAGTGTATGTTTTGAAGCATGTCCCAAAAAAACACAAAAAGGGAGGGGGTATGGACCCGTATCACTTAATCAAAGCTGGTTATTATAATACTTAACTAAAACATTAACATGCAATAGTGCCAAACACACTCCACAACTCATCTTGATTAATCTACCTATGAAAATCAATGTCACATTTGACAAGTACATTTCATTATGATAAAACTTACGTATTTTATTATGTATAAGTCTTCAAGTCCTACGTTTCTAAGCCCTAAGCCGTAAATATAGAATTGTCAGGAAACCAAAAAAAAACATTCTTATTGGACTCTACAATGGGCTTGCCTCATTGTTTGAAGGTTATGGCATAGGATTAGAATTTGGACCACATGTTCATTTCTTGGATTATGACAGTAGATTGTAATGCATATTTGTTGGAAACCTTGATCACTACTGAGAGGAGGGTGAATACGTAGTGTGACTTGGTCACATTTTTTGCATTTTATTTACTTTACTGAATCACACACTTGTTAGTAGCTTAATATAGATCATAATCATGTAACTGATAAACATGTAAACATATAAGAGGCATGTATTAAAACCAAACCATCAAAGCACAACCACAAAAACCATCATCACACATGAGATACAAGATATCTGGTGGAAACCCTTCCAAGAGAAAACGACCCTCGTTGTTGTTGTGCTACTCTAAATCTCTATTATGTCACAAAATTGGTCTTTTACATAGATAGATGACTCCCATAAGTCAGGAGACTTGACCTCATATACTATTAGCTAACCCCCATTAGCCAAGAGACTCGATCCCAATGATTAGCTTGGAAAACTATGTTATCACACAGATCTACGGACAACCATCCACTGGAAGCCACCATGATAAACGATCCTCACCTAGCTCCAATTGGAATATCCAACTACCATTGGATGGATAAATTGTTCCTTTCGCCAATACAATGGAATCATTGCTCCACTCTCATGAAGTCTTTTCTCCTCTACTCTATGCAAACCTTGTTTCATATATTTTCATGTAGAAATTCCTTATAGATTCAAATTGCTTATGTATTATGCTAAAACAAAAGACCTAAATCTAATCTACTCATCAGCAGAAACAATTAATCGATCGAGAAATCACGAAACATACAAGAGAAATAATTCAATCAACACATTACACAATGATTTCTTGGGGAAAGCCACAACTAAAAACCCCTACTATCTGTATATTGCATTAGTCAGAAAATATGAGAAGATTACAATGCTTTGCTAAAGCCCGAACAAACCTCTACATTACCTCTATCTGTCTCACAAGCTAACTCCGACCAATACTTATCCAATTTTGTTGCCTGCCCAGCTCCTATTTGCTTGTGTTTTTTCCTTTGGAATTAGACCCCTATTAAATAGTAAATTCCTCATCCAAAACTACGCAATTTATATAGGCCTTTCTTTGACTGCATTCACCACATGTACAACTTGGAAAATTATACAAATGATAGTACATTTCCCTTGAACTCCAATATCAAATGGGTAACTCGAATTATCTGCATGCATGAGTTAATTATGGTTGATTTATCAGTTAACTAGTTGAACACATGAAGTTTTACCCCACTTCTAGACCTCCTACTAGTTCCTCCAACGGTTGGAATTAGTTTAACTGACATTAACTCAGTTTAACTAAATTAAATTATTACAACTCAAATTAAACTCAACCTAGGCTCCTGAAATTGAGGAACCACTCTACATGACTCAAGTTAGGCCCTCAACTCAAATTAACTGAGCCAACTAAGTCAAACTAACTTAGCTAATTTGTACAAGTTGTCTTGTGATGTGGAATTACAATTTTCTTCTAATTTAATTCAAGGGAAAAATAAACCAGGATTTTCTTGTTGCCACTTTCAACACTCCCTCTCAACAAGAAATGGATTCACAACTACCCCGATCCAACACCTTTGGAATGTATTACTTGCAACACTTCTCATTGTTGTTGTTGCTACTAAAACATCTGCAATTAAAGAGCATAAAGAAAATAGTCATTGAATCAATCTGTAACTATCTACTGGGAAAATTGTGTTGTTGGTGACTTTGCTACTGATCCTCCTACTTTGTTGTCAACAATCATCTGCACTCCTCAATATTTGACTGACATTGATCCTCCTACTATTGAATACTGTGGGCCCCCATAGCAAGGTAATGATCCATGAGACAAAAACACCTCAATGGACCCTAGCCAAATTTATGCACTCCTGGGACTATTGATTCACATCTCCCCACCTCACAACTAGAGGTATGGTTGCATGGTCTCCCTCTGCCCACTTGGCTTGAACTCGCCTCCTATTGGAGGTCTCTAACTGGTCCTTTTAATCATCATCCTCTTGGTCATCCCAACTTCCGGTTAGTTAAGGCTTCCTCTTGAGAGCTAAATCATGCTCCCTCTCAACCACAACATCTCTAATCCCCACCTTGCTCCTCAAAGTTGTGCATGCATCTTCCTCTAATGTGTAGAGGCCCTTGATCATGAAACCAAATTGCTTGATTTGACATGAAGCAAGATGCTTGAGGTAGGCCTTCCCATCTCTAAAGACTACCTCATACCCTTTCTCTTTAATCCTCAATTTCTTCATCAGTTCAAGTTTCTTGGCTTCATTTGCATTATCGAATAGCTCATTGAGAGTCTTCCACATAGCAAAGGGAGTCTCTTTTCCATGTAGTTTCAAGACTATGTGGTCTCTCACACCCTCCAGGATGATCCTCCTAGCTCTAGCTATAGATTTCTTCCAATCTGCTAGATCTTGAGCATCAGTTGTTGGAGGCTTCGGGATATCATTACCTATGAATTCCTTCAATCCATTATCTTTCTACACTACCTCCATGTGGTCCTTCCAAGCAACATAATTCGAGATTCCCTTAAGGGAATACTCGAGTCTTAGTCCATTCAAAGCCATCATGCTAGCTATGAAGAAATGATCCTGTAAGTTTGATCCTCTTGCAATAACAAGTTTAAAATCTCTTCTCTATTATGAACCATGCTCTATAGTGATTCCAACTTTGATACCATGTAGAAATTCCTTGTAGATCCAAACTATGTATGTAATATGCTAAAACAAAAGACTTAAATCTACTCTACTCATCAACAGACAATTAATCAATTGAGAAATCACGAAGCATACAAGAGAAAGAATTCAATCAACACATTACACAATCATTTCCTGGGGAAAGCCACAACTAAAAACCTCTGCTATCTATATATTGCATTAACCAGAAAATATGAGAATATTACAATGCTTTTCTTAAGCCCAAGCAACCTCTACACTATCTCTATCTATCTCACAAGCTAACTTTAACCAATACTTAGCCAATTTTGTTGTCTGCCAAGCTCCTATTTCCTTGCGTTGTTTCCTTGGGAATTAGGCCCTATTAAATAGGAAATTCCTAATCCAAAACCACGCAATCCCTATGGGCCCTTCTCTGACTGCATGCACCACCTGTACAAATCAAAAAATTATACAACTAATAGTACATTTCCCTTCAACTCCAATCTCAACTGGGTAACTTGAATTCTCTGCAGGCATGAGTTAATTATGGTTGATTTATCAGTTAACTGGTTGAACACATGAAGTTGCACCCCACTGCTAGGCCTCCTACTAGTTCCTCCAACAATTGGATCTAGCTTAACTGACATTAACTCAATTTAACTGAATTAAACTATTACAACTCAAATTAAACTTAACCTAGGCTCCTAAAATTTAGGAACCCCTCTGCATCACTCAAGTTAGGCCCTCAACTCGAATTAATTGAGCCAACTAAGTGAAACTAACTTAGCTAACTCATACAAATTGTCTTGTGATTTGGAATTACATTTTTCTCCTAATTTGTTTCAAGGGATAAGTAAATTAGGATTTTTATGCTGCCATTTTCAGCATTTCACACTGGATCCAAGACTCTCTGCTCAAATGGTTCATCTCTACAATATGAACTCCAACAACAAAAATCTCAACAAATCATAATAAAAAACACCACCAATAGTGTGGTCTCAACACTAGCAAAATAGTGGATCACATTCATGCATCAAAACTGTAATTACTATGACCATCCAGCAACATGATCTCCTCTAATCCTCCAAACAAAACTCTGTTGCAGAACATTGATGCACTGCTTCAATAATCTGCTCCATTCATTTCCATTTCACTCAAGCACTATTTATATTTTCCCTTTACTAGGTTTGAAGCATTCTTCTACTTCTTTTCAACCTTCTTTCTCACATACATACTCAACCAACCCTCGTTTAGCTCCAAAGTGAAGTATATTAAACACACAAGGCAAAATTGCACTTTTGGATTGGGATTAAGAGTGCACAAAGTTGACGAAATCAAGCCATTATCACCACTACTTGTGCACTTAAGGTGTTCACATTCATTGGAGGACTTTTTCAAACCATTCTTGGCCTTTTTCAATTAGTATATAAGCTTCCATGAATTTCCAGGTCAAAATACATTCAATGTGTACAAGGAATCTGGAGGAAAAACACTTCAAAATAGAGTAACGCGCCCTTTTCTTTGCATACTTGTGTTATAACTCTTTTCTCCAAGATTTTTCTAGCATTACTAACAATCTTTATGCCATTAATAGAATGTGTTACCCCTCATTAGGTCTTCTTCCTTAAGGTCTTTTCCATCCCAACTTCAAGAGGATGTTTAAGACATCTGACTCGTCTTCAACACACAATTCACATCATGACATTGAGCATAAGTCCCTAAACAAAGGTAAAAAACTCATAAACCTCATCTCCTATAACATATGACCTCCATCTAGTAGTATAGCTCTTCCAGATCTTGTCCAACATCTCCAACACTTGTAGGACCTCCTGCACCTGTCAAACTTCTTCCAATACCTATCATACTTCCTCCAAACTTCTGCATAATATTGTAGCACCTCTAGATCCTCATCATGAGTAAAAAATACCTCTACACCAATGAATATATGAAGACGTAATGTGTGTTCCAACTCAACAACATGAATCACACACTTCACACACATTTGAGCATCATCTCTCTGTATCTAAGCTTTGCAAACAAATCACATCAATGTTGTCATCATAGAGTGGACATCAATGTCAATACATGCCAACACAATCCAACACCTTCATGACCTCAATCTTCTCAACTATACCATCATAAAGTTGAAATCACAAGGTTGACATCACTTCCAACACAACCAACTATAACCATGCTACAAGGAGGGCATCAATACATCAACTAGTCTACATAGTGTTGACATCAATGCCAACACAACCATATGCAACCATACTACAAGGATGGAATCAATACAACCACTAGGTCATCATAGGGTTGACATCAATGCCAAAATATGCTAGCTGACATTATGAAACCAATGCCAACATCAACTAGTTGGAACCATGCACACCATAATGCTGACAATATTTCAATCATTCATTTACTTAATGCATATGGATTCCATTTCCACATGGGTTTTTATAAATAACTATATGATTGCAATTGTTAGCTTATGTTCACAAGATTAATTTCGAGGTCTCCATAGTGGATTTGTAGTAAGATAACCCATAAAAAGTTGAAAGTGGAAATAATATGTATATTTATTAATGGAAATAAAAATGACCAAAAATATATAAATAAGTGAATTAAACTTAACAATATACATGTTCATCCTATTTTAATATAATGAAATGAAAAATAAATAAAGAAAGAAAAAGTGGTAGGAACATAGATGTCATGTAGGCCAAGGCCTTATATGAGGCCCACGTGCCACCATCACATCAACCTCAAATAACTAAAATCATTCTTCCACCTCACTTCACTCCTTCAGTTGTGCTTAGAGGGAGGCCACAAGTGCTCAAAGTTAGTTTGCACTATTCGAAGCACCCCAAGTTTAAACATTTCAAGATCAGTAAATGCTTTCCTATCAAAACAACGTTCCTTCTTTGAAACAAAGTTCCCTATTTCAAGTGCTCTGTGATTTATTTCTATATTTTCTCTAGTAAAGAAAAAAACTCCATTAAGGTGGACATAGTTTCCTAGTTCAAGCATTTGGCACTTGATTTCTACATTCTCTTGTAGAAAGAATTCAAGGATTCAACCAAAACTCCAACATTCTTCACTGCTTTGCATTTTGTGTTTTGTTCTTGAAGACAATATCGGAGTTTCATTTTGTTGAAAATGGTTGACAATTTTTCTAATAATTGACCCATTAGATAGTATTTGTTCTTGATAATTAGACAAGGCCTATTATGAATTGGTCAATCTATTAATGACAAATATTGTGGAGGATTTCTCATGTTTCACATTGATTAGTAAAGGTACACCCATTCAATGAGAGAGCAATTGGACAAATGTTGGCATGCATGCTATTTCTTACACTGCGATAATTTTGTTTTTCCTTAGGGTAGGACAAATATGCAATATAGAAGGTACTTTTCTAAAATAATTCTCTTAGTTTTGTAAGAAGATTTCAGACAAATAATTTGCATGGGCCCAAGTTGATGAACACAATCATTTAATACTCTCTTATGTGTTTAACTTTACTATAAAATAAATAGAAACCTATGATTACTATTGCAAGGCATTATGGAGATTTATGTTCATTTAAAATATGATTTAGTTACTTTTTTTGCTCAAGTAAATCCAAGCACACGTGAATTCATGAAGATATTTCACAAATGTGGAAGGTTTCCAAGCTCAAGGACTATCCACCTTAGTTGATGATTTAATTACTGCAGAACTAATAAAGTTTATGCACCCCTATCTTGGTGGTTATAAACATGTGCCACGATGTATCTAGGTTAGTGTAAAGTGCATTTCTATTGTTCCTTGTATAACTCCCAATCTTGGTAGATATCTAAAATGTTTCAGCTAGTACTTTCCAACTAAAATGTTACTGTAATGAGGTGCTTGTCATGATCCTCCATGCTTTTAGTTACTGACAATATGGCCACAATACCAGGTAAAAATTCTTATTACTTGTGATTTTGAAAACTATAGCAACCTATTTTGAACATACACTATTTAGTGGCGGTAATAGTTATCTATTGTTAGCTATAGAATTGAAAACTCAATAAGAACTGAATTAGGATGTTAGCTTCAAAGAATTAATAAATATTAAATACAATGCATAAGTAGGGTTGTTAATTTTGAGGACAGTGTTGGTGTTACATAAGGTAGTGCCCATTGTGGTTGTAAGATGTTATGTACCTTAACACGCCAATTTTATTATGCAAGAAAATCTATGTACTTGATTTATTTTGTATAGAAGCTCATGATTTTGTAAGATATGATCAAACAATTATTAGTTCTAGGTCCATAATAAGATATTTAGTTGAACCATTATATAAGACCATTTAAGTTATGTTTGGTTGAAAATAGATGATTATAATGACTAGTATTAAGAAATACCTAATTACCCCATGAACGTAGCTTGAGCCATAAGTTAGGGTTTCATTATTTATTTATATAAATAAGGTTTTCCCTCTCTTTTACACTAAATCTATTTATCTTTTTATCAATGAAAGCTACTTTTATCTCTTAATAGAGGTATTTCAGAGAATTCATCCTCCAACTCTTTGATTTGTGAGTGTAATTCACTTGGATGCATAGGTGCCACAAAGCCTTTTGTTATTCATGTGCATTTCATGAACACCATTCTCTTCTATTTATACTATATTGGGTTTGTTTATGCTATCTTCATGTTTTATCACTATTTGCATTATGCAGTGATAGTGTCTTTGTATTTCTCTTGAGAAATGCTTCATTAGAATACCAAAGGATGCGTACATGATTGGAAATAAAGTCGGTCAATAACCATGTGTACAAAAGATGCATATTTGGGTTATATCCATGGCGTGATGGAAAAACATCTATTATGCAACCAGATCACAAAATAGAAGAAAATATAGATCAACGACTTCAAAATCAACCTCTTCGAGGAGGAAACCTCCTTTACATCACATAAATTAACAATTCTTGGATGATACAAATGATAAGACCTCCTTGGTATATATAGGAGTCTAAGGGGTCACAATATAGTTAGAGCCCACATAACAATAATAATGTAAGGGCACAACAATAATAATAGTGGGCTTCTATGGGGCACAACAATAACAATATGGGGGCTATATGGGCACAACAATAGCAATAGGAGGCTACAGTAACAATAACAATAAGGGGACTACACTAGTATTATAGAGATCTAACATGACCTTCAAAAAAAGTGTTGTCCTCAACGCTTGAGTAGTTTTGGACGCTTCTCTATAAAATTCTCATCCTCCCATGTGGAATCTTCAGCGAGTAAGTTCTTCCACTTAATGAGATACTTTGAAATTAATTGATTCCGTAGTTGTCGGCTTCTTGTTTTTATGACTGTTTCGGGCTCCAATATGATTTTTCCTTCTTCATCAAGTTTTGGAAATACTATTCAAACTGGGAGCTTGTCACCAATAAGCTTCTTTAAGCATGAAACATGGAAAAATCGGTGTACTTGGGAAGATGCAATCAGCTCCAATTTGTATACCATAGTACCAATCTTTTGCAAGACCTTATAAGGACCACAATACTTGGGTGATAAATTTTTATCCTTCTTATCTTGCTTCTGGGAAACTTGTTTGTATAGTTGTAGTCATAAAAAAACCTAGTCACCTACATCAAAACTTCTTTCACTACTATGTTGATTTGCATGTTGTTTCATTCAATTATGCACCATAGTGAGGTTATCCTTTAAGAGTTGGAGAACTTGTTGTTGATGCTCGATGTGATCTTCCACTTCTTGAACCTTAGAATTTTCTCTTAAGGATGGTGTGATGAATGGTGGATGATATCATTTTTGATGCAGTATGGAAGGAAGTTTTATACCACCATTTGACCAAAGGTAACCACTTGGCCCATTGTTTTCGTTTATCAGATACAAAGCAATGAAGATATCCTTCCAAAAATTTGTTCACTATCTAAGTTTGTTTATCAGATTAAGGATGATAAGATGAGCTATGAGCTAATTTAGTACCAAGACAAGAAAATAATTTCATCCAAAAATTTCCAATGAAAATGGAATCTCTGTCACTTACAATAATCTTTGGGTTTCCATGGAGGTTTTGAATTACTTCCATAAATATAATAGAAACTGAACTGGCCTTAAAAGGATGAGATAATGCACAAAAGTGTGCATACTTGGTAAGTCTATCAACTACCACCATGATATCACTCTTTCCGTGAGACATGGGTAAACCTATGATAATATCCATTGAGACCTCATCCCAACACTAACTTGGAATGGCTAAAGGTTGTAACAAACCCAAGGTCTTAATTGTCTCAACTTTATTTTGTTGGAAAACCAAGCATTCTGCCACAAACTTCTGAATATCATATTTAAGGCCATCCCAAAAAACTTCTTCTTGACCCCGTGGTAAGTTTTCAAAAATCCTGAGTGCCTTCCTAAGGGGGAGGTGTGCAATTCCAAAAGAATCTTTTGTTTAAGTTGGGAATTATTACAGAGATATAAGCGATCTTTGTACCACAATGAATCATTTTTCCATATAAATGTATCACATGTATTGGGATCTGGTTGCAACGTTTGAATGAGTGTCCACACATCTTCATCATTCTTCCATTCATCCCTTGCCTCAATTATCCAATTATGTTGGATAATAGAAATGGCACAGAGCAGTGCTTCCACATCCTCATCATTTCTTGAGAATGCATTTGCAACAACATTTTGCTTCCTTTTTTGTAGATGATTTCAAAGTCATAACCCAACATCTTTGTGACCCATCTTTGTTTCTCTTCTAAAGATATTCTTTGTTCCAAAAAGTATTTAAGGCTATCATGTTTTTTTTTTACCTCGAAGTGTCTTCCCATTAGGTAAGGTCGACATTTCTTTAGTGCATGTAGTATTCCCAACATTTCCTTCTCATAGATAGGTTTTTGTAAATACTTTTGCTTTCATTGGATGACTTTCAAAAGAAATGGGTCTTCATTCTTGCATTAAAACAAAACCAAATCCATTTCCTGAGACATCACATTCCACAATTAAGGGTTTTTGTGAAGTCTGTTGTAGCTAAGACCAGTGCTTGGCATATTGCCTCTTTAGGATGTTCAAAGGCCTTAGTTTCTTCTGGCATAAAAAAAAATGCATCTTTCTTCATTAATGTTGTTATCGGCACTACTATTTTCCCATAATTCTTAACAAACTTGCGATAATACCCACCCAAGAAATCCCCGAAGATGCTTTAGGGTTGTGGGGATTTTCCATTCCTTAATGGATTTAATTTTGTTAGGGTCTACCTTAACACCCTCATGAGATACAATATTCCACCTCATGTACTCCAAAGAAACATTTGGAGGTTTTTGCATATAATCATTTCTCCTCCAATAGTTTGAGCGCCCTATCAACATGTTGAATGTGATCTTTCCAAGACTTGTTGTAGATTAGTATATCATCAAAAAATACTAACACAAATTTTCTAAGCGTTTGAAAATGGAATTCATCAAACCTTGAAATGGTGAAGGTGCATTAGTAAGGCCAAAAGGCATGACCAAAAAGTCATAATGACCTTCATGAGTTCTGAATGTGGTTTTCGAAATGTCTTCAATCTTCATTCTAATTTGATGATACCCTGAAAAAAGATCTACCTTGGTGAAGCAAAACTTCTCGATGTAATTCATCCAAAAATTCATCAATGACATGAATGGGAAATTTATCTTTAACAGTGAGCTTGTTGAGCTCCCTATAATCCAGACACATATGCCATGATCCATCCTTCTTGCGCACCAATACTACTAGAGTAGAGAGAACTTTGACTAGGTTGAATTATACCTAGCATTTCAAAAACCATAAGTCTAATTTCACTCTTTTGGGCATAGGGATATATATAAGGCCTAATGTTTGGAAGAATAATTCCTGGAATCAAGTGAATAGCATGATCATAATCAAAAATAGGTGGGAGGCCTTTTGGAGTCTCAAATACCTTGGAATGATTGTCCAAGACTTTTTGGAGATATGGAGAAATAGATGATTTCGACGTTTGAATCTCTAGTGAGAATAATTGTGTAATTACTCCCCATTGTTCTTTCTTCAAAATATTTTTCATGCCATTAGAGCTTATTTTATTTCCCTGGTTTCTATGTGATACCCCTTAATTCAATTTGCTTTCCTTCTGTAAATATATATATATATATATATATATATATATATATATAATCTTGAAAATTAAAATCTATTGTCCCCAAAGATTGTAACCATTGGACTCCTAATACAACATCAACAACACCCGTTAGAATGGAAATAGTTGGACTATTCAATACATATTCCCCCATGGTTAGCTTGATATTATGGTACTTTCTAGAGCAATTTGTAGTTCCTCCATTTGCAACCATCACTTGACACTTTGGTGCTAGATATAGAAATCAAGTCACTTCCTTGGTTATCTTACAATGAATAAAATTATGGATATTACCTTAATCAATCAACACTATTACCTTTTCTTCTTGTTATATCCTTCTATCTTAAGAGTTTCAGGAGTGGTAATTCCCGTCAATGCATTGCAAGATATGATCATATTCATTTCTTCTTTTTTTGGGGTTGGTTCCTGGTATATATCCTCTTCTTTTGATGTTTCTTATTCATTTTCTTCCTCCTCTTCACAATAGACTATGTAAAATAATTTCTTCTCAACACACTTATGACCTTTAGTGTATTTGTTATCACAACTATAATGAAGCCTTTTTTCTCTTTTTTCCTCCAATTATTGTGGTGTAAACCTTGTAGGTTGTGGAAGGCTAGGAGTAACAACACTTCCATATTTATAGTTGTGAGTTGTAGACTTCCTTGTTGCCAAAATTTTTCTTTAAAACTTTCTTGTCACCTTGAATGCCTTTAATGAATCAGGTTCCCAAAGGCAAACCTCATGTTTGATGTTATCCTTTAAAGTCCCTATGAAGACATCAATCCTATGCTCTTATGGAATATCATTTTACCTTGTTACTTAATCTTTGGAAGTCCTCAATGTGCTCCATCATCGAACCCTTTTGTTTGAGATTTATCAATTGGCTAAAGAAGTTATTTCTCTTTGTATCCTGATAATGTTCTACCAATTCTTCCACAAAAATTACCCATGCGACAATTGATTTACGAGAACAAAGTCATCAATATCACACAAACTGATTTTGTTCTAAATATAAAGATGCAATGTGTACCTTTGTGTGTGCGACACATCATGTATATCAAAGAATTGTTCCATCTATAGTATCCATGTTATTGGATCATTGCCACCAAACTTCCTCATATCGATCTTTGGAATGTGGTTAGTCTTCAACCCACTATTGGAGTCTCTAGAATCATAATTTGTATTCCTTTTGTCGTCATCATGATTTTCATGGAGTACCTTGTCACCACTAGGAAGAATTTCTTGTAGCGACTTTGTCAAACCTTCCAGGTCCCTTTTCATTTTTGTTTTTAAACTATCCTTCAAATTTTTGAGTTTGGCATTCATTATTTCTTCCATGTTGGATTTTAAACCATTCTTCAAACTATCCATCTTAGCTTCTAGTTCATGTTTGGTTACTCTTTGCAAGAGTGAAATTTGTTGCACTTGGTCTTGTAATTTTGATATATCATGTTGCATTTCTTCTGCTCCTTCATGCATCATAGTAGAGCTTTCTAGTTGTGATCTAGGTGGCTCTAGACACACTCAAAATTTAGAAGTGGCTCAACAAAAGCTCAAAAATCAAACTCCTCAAATTGAAGTGAAACTAAAACTAGATTGGAGTTTTCACCGTCTTGATTCCAACAGCATGAACGACACTCAAATCCAAGTTCGTATGCCCAAGATATTTGCGGTCAAAGTTTTGGTCAAACTTGGCCAAGTGGTAGCCTTAACGAGGCAACAATTTGGCAAAGTCATGGCACCCAGAATCCGGCCACCAAAATGGGCAAATTTGTCGCCTACTTAATTTGCCCAATGACCCTTATTCTCTGACGGAATTTTTTTAACTAGTGGTATATATATATATATAATATATATATATATATATAATTTTGGGTGGCGAGTTGGCACCCACGCCACCCCCAGAACCAGTGGAGATCATATGTATATTAAATAGTGTAGTGGGCGAGCAACCCCAAGTTGACCCTCCCAACCACTGACCAAACAAACAAAACACACACACACACACACATATACAGTGGTGGGTGGTCAAACCCCACCACCACATATCCCAAAGGCCCAACCAATATACAAACAATACGTGCCATATAATGTGCCAAAAGTGGCAAGGGACCAGGGTCGAAGGGGTTTGAACCCACCTGACCAACTGGTCGGCCCGCCATCTGAGCGGCTGCACAATGGAACCTAACCACATTATAATAAATTTCTAACAAGATTAAATGCGTTGTATATATATATGGGGTCAGCAGGGTTGGAACCCTCGACCACCCCGACATTATCCAACACGCCGAATCAATCCATCAAACGGCTACATTAGTTAATCCACTTGTATGTTTATATATTAACCTCATTCGTTCATTTGAACCAAATTGACAAAGAGTGAAGCGCGTAACCAAGAGTAGTGGAACCATGAGCGAGGGAATCATTGAGATGTTGAAAAGATTCCTTTAGAGGGCCAGAGGTGCTAGTGTTAGCATTGGACAAGTTTATAGTCAATTTTGCATGTTTTCGCACCAGGAATCCATCTATGTAGTCTGTTTCTCTAGCTGCGATCTCCATTTTCATACCATCATGTGAATTGGAGGTATACAGGTAATTTTTGTAAAGTTGCTTGCAACTAATTTCTTTGTTGCCACTTAATGAATGAAGGTCTTCCCACTTTGAGCAGGGCCTGAAGATGTAGCACACATTGGGTGAACTCTGTAATCAAATCATTTATGTGCCTTTAATCTCATGGTTTCTTTAAGATATCTTCTTCTTTTACATGTGCTAAGTTACTTGGTTAATGTGTTCTTTTATATGCAATTGTGAATGCATCCTTTAAGTTAAAATATTTGGATCAAGTTTGGTATCAGAGTAGGTCTTCTTGATGCGAGTTGCATGAGTGAATGCTAACCAGGAACAAGCTCCAAAGAGGTGAAGGAAAACTTAAATCATTTGATCTCAAAGCAGGGTGTGCACCACAAAGACAAAACATGGCAAATGAGGAACCTCGATTGGAGGAAGAGTGAAATTGTCGTGGGATCTTCTTCACCATGGAAGAGAAAGCTGACAAGTTGTTTGCAGAGTATGAGAAGACAATCAAGCCTGAGAAGAAGGAACCAAATGATCATGCCTTCATAAATCATGAAGGTGGAGGAGAAGAGCCTCCTCCCCCTCCATCCTCCAGTGAAAGTTCTTCTTCTTCCTCCTCTCATCAATTTAACAGGAATAAGAGGAATGCATCTAAAAAGCCCTTTTTAAATATGGATGTCAAATTGGATTTACCTGTATTTAGTGTAGAATCCAATGACTAAATATAGATAATTGGATAAGATAGGTTGAAGTGTATTTACCATACAAAAAATCAAAGAGGATGAAGCCAAGATCCAGCTAGCATCTCTTTGATTGAGTGGCACCACTCTCGTCTGGTTGGAAGGAAAACTATAGCAAGGTGGTAAGAGTAGTTGTAAACTTCTTTCATCTTAGTTTAAGTTCATTTCTTCTTTGAGAGGACAATTTTACCCATTGGGTTATAGACAAAAAGCCATGATGGAATGGCAATATTTGAAACAAAGTAAAGATCAAATTGTAAAGAATTTTACAGAGGAGTTTAGACAACAAGCACTAGCATTGAATGTTCCATTAGACACTTCTGAGATGTTGATGAAATATATTGGCTCTTTTCGTAATTATTTGTGTCATTCATTATTATTATTTGAACCTAAGTCTCTTGATGAAGCTAGTGTTAGGGTTGTACATCTTGAAAGTAGGGGGAAGTATGAGCAAGATGACCGCTCGAAGAAGGCAGTAGTAGCCAAGAAAAGAGAAGCAAGGCCCTTTTGTACTCTTATGAGAAAGAAGGGCATGATGAGGAGAATTTTTGGAAAGTGCATCCAAAATTGAGACCTAAAAGGAACAATAGAAAAGAGAAGCAGAAGACAATTGCAATCGTGCAACAAGACCAAGAATTTGAATCAGAGGATGATGGGAAGATCACAGTTGTGGGATTTGTAGGTGGTGGACCAATTGACCTGGGATTAGACTCATGTGACAAAATGAATATTGCAGCTCTTGGGATTGTAGCAGATGGACCCATTGAATTGGGTTCTAATTCGGACAATGAGACAAAGATTTCAACAGATGTTGTGTCAAAAATGAAAAGCGCACCAAATGCAACATGGCTCCAAGAAATCGAAGAAATCAACCAAAGCATTCAGAGAATGCTGAACTAAGGAGACTCCTACAAGAAGTAGAGAAGGAGAAACAAAGGTTGGAACATCAGTTACAAGCCAAGGAGGAGGCCTTGGAAAAGTTACAGCATAACAAGCCTAAGCTAAAAAGTGATTCTTCAATTTCATGTACTTTTTATGATGAAGATTTTGCTACTTTTGAGAAACATACTATAGGAATTGGATCAAAATTGTTGAAGATAATGGGGTATAAAGGAAAGGGCATTAGAATTAATGGCCAAGGAATTGTGAATCCCATCAAAGTGGAGGAATTGCCTCATTATGTAGTACTTGAATATGTTAGAAAAGAGGTTAGGGAATGCTCCAAGACAACCAACGACAGATGATGAGAGCACTTCATCCCATTCCAGTAATAGTGAGAGTTCCATGGGCACTCATCAGAGGTGCACCAAGAATAAGCGTTCCAAGATGGTCTAAAAGTTTGGAGGAGAAAGAATTATTATAGTCATTGCAACGAGATTGGACACTAGAGAGCCACGTTCAAGATACTCCATGCCTAGAAAGCACTGTTAAAGAAGTCAATTAGCAAAGATGTTCAACAAACGAATCTGCCACATTCATGGTGGTCCACTTTATTGAGTAAGAGATTGTTTTACTAAAAAAAGTAGCTTTTCATGGCCGCATCTTATAGATCATGTATTGCGAATATTTGTAAAAGTGATGGTGTGTTTTCCATTGCTTATTAAGGAAACGATAATGTTTTTGGCCTTTTGTTGATAGTTGGGGTATTGGTTTCTATTATGATGTAAACTTGATCAAAGAGTGTGTGTTATAAACTCTTGGTAAGTATAGGGTTGTTTGAATCATGTGGATTTGTATGTGGTTGCAAAGAATGTACCATATTTGCATGGAATGCAGATGTTGAAAATGTGGCTTGACAAGGGCACAAGTAGTGTGTAGGATGTGTTCATTCATTTGGAGGACCAAAAGCTCCTCAGTGGGGAGCAATGATCCAGGTGGCTCTAGACACACTCAGAATTCAGAAGTGGCTCAACAAAAGTTCAAAAATCAAAGTCCTCGTATTGAAGTCAAATTAGGATCAGATCGTAGTGCTTTCCGTCCTAATTCCAACGACGTGAACAACACTCAAATCCAAGTTCGTATGCTCAAGATATTCGCAGTCAATTTTTTGGTCAAACTTGGCCAAGTCACAGTCTTGACGACGCAACAATTTGGTATAACCTTGGTGCACGAAATCTGGCCACCGGAATGGGTGAATTTGTCACCTACTTAATTTTCCCAGTGACCCTTATTTTCCAGTGGATTTTTTTTAACTAGTGGCTCTATAAAAATAAAAATATATATATAATTTTAGGTGGCGGGCTGCCACCCTTGCCACCCTCGGTGGACCCACCCAACCACCAACCAAACAATTAAAACATATATCTATATATATGTATGTATGTATGTATGTATGTATATGCAGTGGCAGGTGGCCATACCCCACCACCGCATAGCTGGAAGGCTCAACCAATATACAAACAATACGCGCCATATAATGTGCCACAAGTGGCAAGGGATCGAGACCAGTGGGGTTTGAACCCACCCGACCAACTGGTCAGCCCGCCATCTGGGCGAACCCACAACGGAACCTAACCACATTACAACGATCAAAAAATTGCGATAATATAAATTAATATATTATATATATATATATATATAATATATATATTATATATATATATATATATATATATATAATATATAGATATATATATTAATATATTGATTATATGGGGTCAATGAGGTTGGAGCCTCCAACCACCCCAACACTATCCAATGCGCCAAACCAATTTGACAAACAAATACATTGGTTAATCTGCCCATATGTTTATATAATAATCTCAGTCGCCCATTCGAACCAGACCGGTGAAGAGCGAAGTGTGAAACCAAGAGTGACCAGGGGTGTAGAACCACGAGCGAGGGAATCATTGAGATGTTGAAAAGGTTCCTTTAGAGGGCCAGAGGTGCTAGTGTCAGAATTGGACAAGTCTATAGTTTATTTTTCATGTTTTCACGCCAATAATCCATCTGTGCAGTTTCTCCAGCCAAGATCTCCATTTTTAGGCCATCATTCGAATTGGAGGTTTTTTGTAAAGTTGCTTGTAACTGATTTCTTTGATGCCACTTAATGAAGGAAGGTCTCCCCACTTTGAGCAAGGCCTAGAAATGCAACCCACATTAGGTGAACTATGTAATCAAATCATTTTTGTGCCTTTTATCTCATGGTTGCTTTATGATGGTTGCTTCTTTTACATGTGTTAAGTTACTTGGTTAATGTGCTCTTTTATATGCAACTCTGAATGCATCCTTGAAGTTAAAAGATCTGGATCAGATTGCTTACTAGGTGTGTCCATTTTTTGTTTTGAGGCATTTTGTAATTAGACAACGATATATATGCTTCACTAAGCCCTTTGAATCACTTAAAACTATTTTTTCAAACAAAAGTTACGAAAAATTTAAAATAATATAGACATTTTTCTTGCTTTTTTATGAACTCGATATTGAAAATATTGTATACGTGTAATTTTGGCTCTCCAAGCTCTAAAATTTCATCTTGTGGTAGCTCTCTTAGTCTTATTTCTAATGCCACAAGTTATACTTAGATTGGATTCTTCAAGATAAAGTTATCCCCAACCTCTCACAATGACTCGATTATGGATTGATTCAGTATAGCGAACTTGTACAAAATTCCACATGTCATTGTTTCAACCTTCAGCTCTAAAAATGATACACACAAAACTAAAGTATGTGCACTTTCTGTCACCTTTTATGAAATTCAAATCAGATGATCGTAGATAAAATTATGATGATTTTCCCTAGGCCACTTGTTTGAGAATGAATTCTGGAGCTTGCAAAAACCCCAAATTCTTCGAACCATATCTCATAAAATGTAGTGAACCAAGAATTGAATTTTTTACATGAATTTCACCAAGGTTTTCGCACCATGTGGTCTAGTTTTCAGCTTCTAAAGCCTCATATAAAAAAAAATTATAGCAAAAATTCCAAGATGACTAGTTTGAAGCAACGAAACCCTAGAATCCAAAGTTCTGATACCAAATATTATGCAATTAGATCACAAGACTAAATAAAAGATAAATAAAAGACTTGAAAATCAACCTCTTCGAGGGGGAAATCTCCTTTACATCTCATAAATGAACAAAATTGAATGATACAAATGATAAGGCTTCCTTGGTATATATAGGAGTTGAAGGGGTCACAATATAATCAGAGCCTACATAACAATAATAATGTAAGGGCACAACAATAACAATATGGGGGCTAGATGGGCACAACAACAACAATAGGGTGCTACACTAACAATAATAATAAGGGGACTACATTAGTATTATAGGGACCCAACAACATCTAAAATCTATATTTGAACAATGTTGTGGAAATTCATAAGTTGTTTTCAGGCCAAGTAGTTCGTGTAGGTGCAATTTGTGTAGGTGAAGGGACAAGTACCATTTAGTATTGTAATTTTTGGAATCTATGGTAGATTATATAGTTGATGTAGTGATATTACCACAAATTTTTAACTAACACAATATTTTTTCCTTGCAAGTAAGTATTTTCTACATGTATGCAAGGGTTTCCATGCAAGGATTTTGTACATGTACACAAGGTTGGAACAAGGGCATTTGTTTGTGTGTGTAGGTGGGATTTAGGGTCCATATTTTAAATATGTGCTTTGATACCATGTGTAAGGACCCATTTTAGGGTCCTCCAATTTGTGAAGTTTCCACAATAAATTTCACAGCAAAAAAAAAACACATTTAACTCAATATATATTATTTTACAACATATCAAAGCATGTAAAAGTAATTCTAATTTATTGTCATTTTAAAAAATTTAAACAACAACAACAAGAATAATACCTGGTTATGATGGCTCAGTTGCAGTGCTTCTAGTGGGACCACTCAACTAAATACGCCAACCTTCCAACTAGGAAAGTCTATTTGACTTCCTAGCCTAGGGAGCCTCCATAGGTTCCCTAGCCCTACGAGCCCAAGTCCAAACTACAATTGTAGTTTGTTTGAGATACCTGTGCCAATACCTTATTTTTCCCAACACCAAAATCCATCCCACTCATTGTTCCAATCCAAAATAAAACATTTCCTCTCCTCCCCAAGTTCTCCCAAAGCCTCCTCGCAAGACTTTCCTAAAGCTCTCTGTAAGAAATCCCCCCTCTATACCAAACTTTTCCCACACTCATCTCCCCTTCCTCAGCCCTTCGAGTTAATTCCACTAACATCCCCATTATGTCACCAACCTCCATCCCTCTCTTGGAGCCCCTCCTACATTTTCTCTTATCCGAAAATTAATTCAAGGTAACAATCATGTCAGAGAATAAAAGGGGGATACAATAATAAAATACTGTTAATTATAGAATATTAATTTCCATTTAATATCGATAAACCTTTGGATTCACAAGAATCCTATCAATTTAACTATTAAATAATCATGTTAAAATATATTTTATTAATCATAAGTTAGGATTAAGGGTTAATTAATCACTAATCAAGATTAATTATTAATTAATCTTAAGGCTAACCACAAGCTTGATCATTAATCAAGCTTAACCACTAATTAATTGTCTAGCATAATAGGCTCTAGAATATTAGTGTATTTGCATGAGGTGTGGGCATGTAGCTAGCATACGCATACCTTGTGTTGTACCCTCCTCTTCTTTCATTTTATTCTTCATATAGAAAAAGGGTCAAGTTGCAAAGGATAACAGAGTTTGAAGCCATTTTCAAGGCAGCAGATGAGTTCAAAGACCACATCAGAACCACTCAACTAGAAAGTGCTCTAGAAGATCTTTCTATTGGGAAAATAAGTCTACCAATGGTCTCTTGGATCAAAAGATAGAGGCAACCAAAGTTGGGCCTATAAAGTCAAAATCCTGGAAACCCCGAGACCCCAAAATCCTGCAATTCATTAGAAAATCAATTTCAAAAAGCTTTGGGGACCAAGGATCCATCAACTGTCAGAGTTGAGGCCATCTACTGATGAAACCCCATAATAGAAATCAGAGGCCTAAATCTCAATTCTAATTCAATTCCAAAAGGATCCAAGGAACAGGGGACAAGGGAGTATCAAATGACGACGATGGAAGGAACTTTCTATTCTTTGGACCGGTTAAAGGACAGAATCCCAAAACAATTTCCAATTACATTTCAAAAGGAGTCGGGCTTTCGGGGACCAGGGCATTTGGGTTCCAACTCAGCAGAGCAGAATCCTTAGGCAGGTCATACCCGGAAGGTGAAGGGTCCAGAGTGGAAAGTGAAGAGTACCATCAAGGGTCATACTCACTTCTCCTTTTAGTCAAGTTGATGTCATGCTTTGTAGATTACACACATATCCAAATGTATCTAAATTATGTCAATGTTGTTGTTACTACTGTAACAACTACAACTGAGAAGCATCCAAAATATTGAATCAACTGTGTCTCTGTGTTGCAACTGTCTCATGGGTCTCTAACTACTACTAGCCTTTGCACTATCGTTCAAGATTTGACTACATCAACTGACATTGACCCTTCTGCTACTGAGTATTGTGGGCGCCTATAGCAAGGGTAATGATCCATGAGAAGAGTATACTACAACTGTTATTTCTCTCCTATGGATCCTGCCCAAATCTTTGCAACTATGGGACTAAGGCTCTACACCGCCCCACCTCACTCCTAGAGGTATAACCTCCATGCATGGCGAAATAAACCTCTAACTTGTAGATATTTTTAACGTGAACACCAATTTGTTTTACTTTTCCAGTAGCATCATGTTTTAGATAATCCTTCCCTCTATTGAACACTACATCATATCCTCTATCTTCAAGTACAACTACAAAAAGTAAATTTTGGTTCAGACCAAACACATACATTACATTCTTTAGGTGAATATGGGAGCCTGGATCCCCTTAGAGGCGATGGTGCCAATCCCTTTGGTACTATATCTCCACCATCTCCAAGCTCTATGGGTAATTGTAGGTCCTCCTGTAGGTTTTTGAATAACTCCTTATTTCCTGTCATATGATATGAAGCACCAGAATCTAGGTACCACTTAGTCCCTCTTACTGTGCTTTCCATGCAAGCAATGAGGGTGAAATCCAACTCGAATTGTGATGTAAGAGCATCTCCTCCTATTGTTGTTGCAGGATCCTTATTGGATTTCTTATGTGGACACTTGGTTGCAATAATGTCCATACTCATGGTAGTGAAAGCATTTAATTTTATTGAGGTCTTTCTTCTTGCCATGGTTCTGGCTGGATTCTTCCGTGCCTTTAGAATTATTTCCTTTGACAACTAGAGCACAATCTTCTTCCTCATCAGATCTGGATGATACTCCATCCCTAGTGTTTCTTCTAATCTCCTCCTACACTAAGTCAAACCAAAGTCTCTCTCAATTTGGGAGATTGTCTCTATCGTTAACTGAAGCTTGGTAGCTATGCTAGAACTTTGGAAAACCAAGGAGTGCTAATCTCACAAGCTCAGATGGTGGCACAGTCTCTCCTACTCCTCCAAGTTAATCTTTGACCTGAGTGAACTTGGATAGGTACTGAAAAATGGTTTCATTTTCCTACATTCAAATGCTCCTGAGTTTATCTCTTAATGCTAATTCCTAGCATCAATCCTGCTCTATAATAGATTTGTGAGAGTTTTCCACATTGCAAAAGGAGTCTACTTTCCATGCAAGTGACCACATGATCTCTGAAACCCTCCAAAATAATATTCTTGACTTTTGTTGTGTATTTCTTCCATTAAGCAAGTGCTTGTGCATATGATGTTATTGGTTTTGGAATATCAATTTGTGTGTATTCCCATACTCTATTGTCATCTAGGACACCTTCCATCCTATATTTCCAAGCACAAAAAATTGAGGTTCCCTCCAATGCATATTCAAGCCTCTATCCATTGAAAGACAGTTTTCCTACACTAAAGAGAATCAGCACCAAAAACTCTGCAAATCAAAATTTCTCTGAGAGAAGATCTGGAACAAGGTTTCTATGTAGTCTTCCGTAGCTCTAATACCATGTAGAAATAACTCGAAATTTGTAGCCACTAACGAATTCATACTGAAAACAATAGACAAAAATTTCTTCTACTCAATCTAAGGAAAGGAAAACATACAATAGAAACACATGCAATAACATGCAATCATTCAAACACAATGAACACAATATTTTACTAGGGAACCCAACTGGGAAAAACCCCTCCTTTGTTTTGTATTAAATCATATGAGAATATGGATCTATTACAATGACAAGTTCATTCCTTGAAGTTCAACCTACACTACAATAGTGATCTCCTACTTGTTGGGTTGTGTTATATTATTTCCATGACGATCCCTCCCTGTACGTTGCGTCGGGTGTTGCCGGGGGGTCACAGGGGGTATGCAAGGGGGCGGTAGCCCCCCTGCATGGGGTCTGGGGTAGCACCCCGAGAATTTTTTTTGGACCCTATATTAGGTGGGCGGACCTACCTATGGTTTTGTGCATGGATTTCGCACATGATTTTGGGCGCGATGGTTTTCAGTCCATGGTATTTTGTAGATCCGGTCAAGGGAACTACAATTATGTTCTAATCCAGGGTTAATGGATTAGGGTTTATGGATGCTTCGACATGTATATATATGTATTGTAACATTGAAAGGAACATAATGAAAAATCAATTTGGTAGTCCTGGTTTTGGGATCCTGGGGAAAATCTCTGTGTATATTTGTTTTATGTGTTATGCTCTCGCCATTGTTTATTTTCTGTTTTTAGAATTCGTATGCAGGTAATTTATGTATGGGGATAAAACCTACACTACTCTCTAACCTGCTATCACCAGCACTTAGCCACAATAGGCCTCTTCTTTCCTCCTATTTCCTTACGCAATTCCTAAGAAAATTAGCTCCTAAACGATAGTGAAATCTCCTATTTCCTTGCACAAATACTAGAGGAATTGATCACTTGCTCCAATGCAAAACCTATACACTCAACTAGTATACAATTGATAATGACGATGTGCCTTTTCCTTCAACTCAACTAGGCAATTCGAATTGCATGCATGACTAGGGCTATTTTTAGTAAATTATCTAGTTAACTGAGAGGTCAGTGAGTTAACAACAGTTACAACTACTCAAATGAACTCATACTAGCTCTATTCATGACTAGAGCTCAGATAACTAAGTTCCACTAACTATAACTCCACTAGATTGCTTAATATTAGCAATAAATTCATGCACAAGTCTACTTCTATCCTACAAAATCGAATTGATTGACTTAACTAAGTGACTTGGCCATGTCACTCCTGCTAATTACAACTCAAGTCATCTTGCTAATGTGGAAATTCAAATTTCTCTATTTGACTAAGGCACAAGTCAAATGAATCATTTTCTTGCTACAATTTAACAATTCTGACATTGTCGAGCTGAGAATTTCTTCCTTTAGACTCTCGGTGCTGAGAGGGTTTGGTTGTTGGTAGTCTGGAGCTGTTGTGATACATAGACGACTTCAACTAACTAGAGGGAATTGCAACATTCTGATCATCATGATAAGAGAGAGAGCCCGAGATAGAAGGGGCGGTAGGGGACAAGGATGTCAACCTCTCCCCCCTTGGTATGCATAGAGTGAGGAGAAATTTGATGAGGATATTCCAGTGCACATATGTCGTCTTGTGGTTGCCTTGGAGGAAAAGGAGCAACAAAACACTAGTAACACCCTCTAGGTTGTAAGGAATCTACCCGCTAGACAACATAGGGAACATGAAGAAACCAAAGAAAGCTAAGAGAGTATGGTGACATAGGTTAATGCCTTTTTGATCCATCCACACACAACATTCAAGAACTTGGCCAAGACGATGAGGATCCCCTTTCCTCCTCCTCATCCTCCTCCTCCAACATCTTCCAATTCTCACAAGTTTGAAGTGGTGGGCTCCTACCATCAACGATTGAGACCCTCTCGTTTAGGGCAATCATAATCACAAGCGAAGAAGCAAAAGGTGGCAGCTAACCAAAACTCACCAAAACTCGTGGAACAACTAAAGAACCTGGTTAGCTAGACTGGCGCTGAGGGCACATCTAATAGAGAAACCTCCAAGGTATAGGAGGAATCTTACACTGGGCATGTATTCATTATATGGGAGCATCCTCCCCGGCTACTGGAGGAATACAACCACCCATTCCCGTATCTAGCGCAACAAGACCAGGCTAGAATCATTGATGAAATATTAGCAAAGCAAGGTCCTAGTGGAGCCAACGCATCCAACCCAACCCAAATCTAACTAGTATAAGGTTCAGCCCCACCAGGCATAATGAATCTCCATAATTATTACTCTAAGTGGTTTTCATTCTCATGTTATTTTGTTGCTCCAGGCTATCTAGTTTCTGCCATGTTCATTTTAGTTTTTTTGTCATATAGTCAATGTCAGGCACTTGAACTCACTGAGAGTCCATCTAGTTTCCATGGGAAGATGGTCCTTGTACTCCTCTCTCGGGACTTTTATGTTTTTTGTGCTACTGTTAACATTGTGGCTCAAAGCTCTTGGGGAGACTGTCCGGCTTCCCTTTCACGGGCATACAGTTTCCATATGATCTCACTATCTAAAATTTGCTCTTTGACACAAACATTTACAATTCTTAAAGTTGTATTTTATATACATTTATGATAATATCAAAATTTACATTTCTAAATTATTATATATATATTATATATATATATATATATATATATATATATATATATAATTTGAAAAAACTAAATAACATTATTTTTGTAATTTAAAAATACAATAAAAATCAATATTATTATTGGTTAAAAACAACAATACCTTGAACTATTCGCCCGATCGGGCTGGATGAGCTGGCAAAGAGGACGGGGATGTTTCGGCGGCGCACGAAGAAAGGCACTGGCGACAATGATCAAGTTATGAATGCAATTGGGAAGTGGAGCGGTTGGCAGAGGAAGCTCGCAGAGCCTTGGATCAGTCGAGCAGGTGGTCTGCCTACGGGACAGGACGAAAGGGCGGCGAGGTGGAGGTGCCATCATGAGGAGGGTCTCGGAACCGTCTGGAACCACAACCCGGGTAATGATATCAAAGCTCAGATGCACCTAAAGAGTGAAGGAAGGCGATGGGTTGTTGTTTATGAGGAACGCATGATACCTGCAGACCGTTTCCCTGAGCGCTGCTGCAGTCTGGCGGAGACCGTAAGGCAGGAAGGTGGTGTAGCTTACAGAGGCCGGAGACAAATGGAGGCGGAAGGAAGTGGGAGTGGGAGACGTTGGACGCGCAGGGGGGAGCCTGCAGACCAGCGCAATCCTGAGGCTGACAGGAAGGGCAAACAAAAAGTGGAGGATGCAGGGCATCGAAATATTCAGGCTCTGAAGAGTTTCGAGGAGGAGAGCGATGAGCAGCAAGGAATTCAGGCCGAGGACCCATGGACAATGCGCTGGAAACGTCTACCAGAGGAGGATAGGGAGAATGCAGAGGATGGCGCAGGTCGATCCACAGGCGGAGGCAGGGGTGACCCGCGCGCAGAGGCAGAGGAGGCAGGGGCCGAAGAGGCCGTGGTGGTCGCCGAAGAAGAGAACCGGCGACGAGAAGAGGAAGGAGAGGGAGGCAGTGCAACCCAACCCTGGAGGGGGATTCTGAACCGGATGCGGGTAACGGAGATCGACAGCCAAGACAAACCATTGCAGACAGAATCAGAATTGCAGAGCAGGATTATAGAGAGAATTCTAATCCCAAAATCAGAAGAATCATGGAGCACTGGGAAGAAGAAGCAATTCAAGCTCCTTCTGAAGAAGAGATGGAAGAATGGAGCACCATTATGCCAGACCCGGGTTATACCAGAGGGAGAATGACCCTCTATAAGCAATCTCTCCACTTATATTGGGTCATGAAAAGGCTTATGGCAAAAGCCTTAGAACAGGTCGCCAAAGAGATGGCAGAGATGGTGCAGAGCCTTTCAAATGTTAAAAAGGAATTGAAAGACATTGTCATCACCATGCTTCTGCAAGAAAAAACGCTGGAGGATCTGCAGAATCAGCTCGTGGCAAGCGGAGGGCTGGTTAAGAAGGAAGCAGTTCAGCAAGCTGAGCCTGATAAGTAGAGCTCCAATGTTTCGTTTATGTTTCCCGCGTTCTTGTCTTGTTTTGTTGTTTCACTGTAGGCAGGAATTCTGTAGCTATTCTATCTATAGAACGTAAGGATATAGGTAGCAGTATAGATATCGCAACAGTTTCTGGACATGATGTATGGTTTTGATCAGCTGGTTACTTTTATCTTGTGTTTTGTTTGGAAAACTTTTGAGTGGTCAAGATACCCGGTTTCCCTTCGGGGCGGGGTGAGACCACAAGGACTTTTGTAAATACTATTTTATGTTAATAGAAAAGGACATACTCAACTTACAAAAAAAACAATACCTTGAAATATTGACTTATTAAATTTACCTAAATTTAATAGATTTTAAATATAATTCTA